>PVHX01005166.1:47128-114628 GCA_004024805.1 Geosciurus inauris | reverse complement strand
AGCTTATTTGCTTTTCGACAACTGATTAAAACCAGAGAAGACAGTCAAGCAGAGACTAGTGGTCATGAGATTCTATGGTTCTTTGGCTAGTCCTAAAGAACACAGAATTATAAAAACTGGATCAAAATAAATGACACACAATAAGTAGAAGAGAGAAGAATAATTCATTGGATTAGACAAAGGGGAATGAAGGGAAGGGAGAGGAGAAGGGGTGGGATTAGGAAGGACAGTAGAATGAATAAGATGTAACTTTCCTGTGTTTACATACGAACACATGACCAGTGAAACTCCATAACATGTACTACCACAAGAATGGGATCCTAATTAGAATAAGTTATATTCTATGTATGTATAATATGTCCAAATATACTCTACTATCATGTATATCTAAAAAGAACAAATAAAAGAAAGAAGAAATAAACTATACCCAGGGATTAAAACAAGGGTTTGTGTATATGTGTGTTTGTGTGTGTGTTTTGGTGTAGGTTTAGTGCTTGAAATTTAATCTCTTGAGTATTATAATAAATAGACTTGGTTTTTCCAATTACTGTATCTCCAGTAAGTGCAGTTTGAGAAAGATTTGTAATATCACTTTGATCAATGTTTATTATTTTGAAATGCCATACAAAACACACCTAATTTGTTATTCTGTGATATCACTGAATGACTGAAAATGGAACAGTCTATTAATCTGAATAAAATTAAATATAATGCCTATGTATTTACATACATATATATATATATATATGTATGTAAATGCTGCTGGCATTTTGTTCTGGGTCACTCCTTGGACCTGCAGCAATCTCCCTAGTAATGGAATTGGAAACTTTTTCCTCCAGAAGAACTCCTAAATTGCTGTGATAATTACAATTAAACTTGTCTGTACTTACGTACATTAGGTACTTCCAATGAAAGTCAGCACAGGCAGTAAGGTTGAGTTTGTAAACGATATATTTAGAATGCTGAATATATTAACAATAGTATTTGGTATTGCCCAAATCAAATATTTTTTAGTTACAATCTTAGAAAACTGTCATAGGAGGTAATTAAGCTTTTTTGGAGGCAGGCAGACCTAGATTTATGTTCTTGATTTCTGCTCATTTTTAACAATTTACTTAACTGTTTCCTTATCTGTAAAATAGGAATGATATGCCTATTGTGCAGAGTCACTGAAAGAAATAGATGAAATAATGTACAGAAGATATCTACATGTTGTGGGAGTTCAGTAAATCATAGTTTATATTATACCAGCAGAGACCTGCTTTACTTTTCCTTGTATGGTACTTTTAATACTCCTTTTAATCTTATTGTTAAAATAACTTCACAGTATTGTAGGTATATTCCTCAGGTTCAGGTTAATGTGCAGAAAAGAATTGCCCATATCTTCCCAAATCATGTATAAAAGGGATGCTATCTTCCTTACTTGTTTCTGTAGAATATGGAAGTCCCAGCAGTAAGTAGGCAACATGCCACCCTTCTGTTCAGCACAGCATTGGAACAAGGCAAGTGGGACCTATGTCGACACATGATTCGATTTCTTAAAGCCATCGGCTCTGGAGAATCTGAGACACCTCCATCGACACCTACAGCTCAGGTTAATTGCAAAATTATATAACTTCTTTATGCCATGTACCTATAAAGTATCTTTGTCTAACTTTATTATACTTTATAATCATAGGAATCCAGTTCAAGTGGTGGATTCGAGTTCTTCAGGAATCGAAGCATCAGTTTATCCCAGTCAGCTGAAAATGTTCCTCCTAGTAAATTCAACTTACAGAAAACACTAAGTATGCCATCTGGTCCTTCTGGAAAAAGGTAAAAGAATAAAGAGCCATTAATGATTTAGGGTATTTGTGACACATTGCATTTCAGGGCATTTATAGAATTAAGCCTATAATCCTAGGGACTTGGAGTTTGAAGCAGAAGGATCACAAGTTTGAGGCTACCCTAGACAACTTAGTGAAACCCTGTCCCCAATCCCCCCCACAAATTTTTTAAATTAGCTATTATGTAATTATATAATTGTTAATTAACATATCATTATATAAATTATATATCTTATGGAAACTTCTTAATCCAATTGCAAATCCTTTTGTTATTCCCAAAAGTAATAGAGACCCCACAAAAGGCTTTCCTTTTTCCTTCCTCCTAAGTTCATTTCTGCACTTTTGTATAATTTCTGTGCTTTTGTACTAGAGTAGGACTTGATATAGCTGTTCTGAATGCTACTAACTTTACCTCTGATGACAGAGGACTAGACAGTCCACACATAATCCAAAAGCCTTCTTAACATCCGTAGTATTACCCTTCCTTTCAACTATAGTTCTTTTTTTTTTTTTTTTTTTAGCTGTAGATGGACACAATATCTCTATTTTATTTATTTATTTTTATGTGGTGCTGAGGGTCGAACCCGGTGCCTCACGCATGCGAGGCAAGCGCTCTACCACTGAGCCACAACCCCAGCCCCTCAACTATAGTTCTTTGACAAAAAAAAACTTGTGCCCATGTATTTGACTTTCATGAAACTTTTTGATTAGAGAAGTCATTAAACAGCCAGAGGAATTATGTTCTGGCAACCAACATCTGCATCACCCATAGTTAGGTTATTGTTCTCCAGAAGGGTGACTGTGAACTTACACTGAACCTTATAAAATCATTAGAATTTCCTCTGGTATGTAAGTTCTTTTGTATTCCTTCTTGTGTTGTTACATGTTCTTTTGTTTTTCTCTTCCCTAATCCTTTCTTTTATATTGTTTGTATTCTTACTACAGTGCCTGTCTTACATGTAGTAAGAGCTTATTGAACATTTTTTACAACAAGTTTTTAAATAAGAAATGGGGAAAGCCAGATTTGTTTTTCATAATCAAAGTGCAGAACAAATGAAAAAAATACAGTATTTTACTTCACAAGTTTGAGTCTCCACAAATAATACAACCAACTTTTACATTTTTTTTTAAATATTTTTTAGTTGTAGATGGACACAATATCTTTATTTTATTTTTATTTTTATGTGGTGCTGAGGATCGAACCCAGTGCCTCACGCATGCGAGGCAAATGCTCTACCACTGAGCCACAATCCCAGCCCCAACAACTTTTACATTTTTAAATGTAAAATGTATAGCCCTTCTACATACATTCTGTCTTCTCCATCTTGGTTCCAAGTTTTATCTTTATTCTCAATTATGCCAATTCCATTATTATTTAAACAGAAAAAAATGAACATTTTTATTATGATATTTTATTGCTCTTTTATCACTGGCTATAAATCCCGCTACCAACACACACAAACACACAAACGGTTGTGGCTTTTTTTTTTTTTTTTTTTTTTTTTTTTTTTTTTTTTTTTTTTTTTTTTTGTGGTACTGGAGATTGAACTCAGGGGCACTTGACCACTGAGCCACATCCCCAGCCCTATTTTGTGTTTTATGTAGAGACAGGGTCTCACTGAGTTGCTTAGCGCCTCGCCATTGCTGAGGCTGGCTTTGAACTCGCAATTCTCCTGTCTCAGCAGTTGTGGACTTTATACAAGTAAAATGTAGCCATGGAGGGCTATAAACAGTTGCCGGGCAAATAGTATCTCCTCAGCCAAACTCTGAATTTAAACATTGGCTAACAACTTATCGAGTGCTTACTATGTGCCAGGCACTGTTCTAAACATTTACATGCATCAATCTTTTAATCCTTAAAACAACTTCATGAGAGTTGTTACCCAGTGTACAGTGAAGAAATAGGCTCAAAAAAAAACCAAACTTGGTTATATTCACATAACTAATCAGTGGCAGAGTGGAGATCTGAATCTAGGCAGTCTTACTGTAGAGACTGGGTTCTTTACTGCTCCACTGTACTGCCTCTCAGTGACAGCATTTATTTGCTGCTTTTTTTCTTCAACCACTCACTATCCCTTCATGGTCCTGTTTTTTCTATTCCACATATTCATTCCACACATCAGTCTTAAGAACCTACTATGCTTCAAGTTTTCAGTAGGTCATGGTGTATCATCACATGGAGAAGCCCCTGATGTTTTTTCTTCCTCTTCAGTCAGATAATAGATCGCTTACCTCCTTGTCAGCTTATCAATGCTGCTACATAAAAGCATGTGAAGTCCTCCAATAAAGATTGTTCTGTAGTTTTCTTCTGTTACCACTTGTAGATGGAGCAAAGACAGTGAATGTGCTGAGAACATGTATATTGACATGATGCTCTGGAGACACGCTCGGCGTCTCTTAGAAGATGTGCGGTTAAAGGACCTTGGCTGCTTTGCTGCCCAGCTAGGCTTTGAACTAATTAGTTGGCTCTGCAAAGAACGCACCCGAGCTGCCCGGGTAGACAACTTTGTGATAGCCCTCAAGAGACTCCACAAAGATTTCCTGTGGCCACTTCCCATTATCCCTGCCTCTTCTATCAGTTCTCCTTTCAAAAATGGAAAATACCGTACAGGTAATGTAGACTTCTTGCCACTTTTATAAAGAGAATTGTATTTTACACAAAGAGTTGACATTCACAGAAGTCTTCATTTCAAACTAAAGCAAATAAAAGCCAAGTTTATCTTTCAGTTAACATTCACCATTTGAGGAAGGATATAAAGTAGAGCCTATATCTCTAAGTCTTGTAACCTTTAAGTCTAATTCATAAATCTAACCATTATCTTAAATTATAAACAAGTTGAGAAGTGGCTGAATGTAAAAGCTACCACACTTACCTTATTGTGGGAAGGAATTTTGGAACTAATTAGTCATGGGCCTCAAAAATAAGCTAATTTGTGATTTACCTCATGGAACTCATTCCAGGAAAATAGTAAAAATGCGTCTTTGACATCTTGGGTTATCTTCTGCACTAGGAGAAGACTAAGTAAAACTATGTATTTGAGTGAAATAAAAATTTAAATATAAGGGTTTTTTTTTAGTTTAAGTCATTTTAGGAGGACTGCTTTAATTACAAAAATTTAAACGAAAACTTTTGTGGTATTTGGAAACTTCATGTCACCTTAAGAACCAAAACAAGAACCTTAGAACCTTATCATAGACCTTAGAACATATTATACATGATATGACTTAAGTGTTTTATATAGTCAGTCTCTTTTGTTACAATTCCATATTCTTAGTTGAATGACTGAAACAATGTAGGATAGTAGTTGACTTTGCATTGTTTAGTATTGAGGAGCAGGTGGGGGAAGATAAAAGAACTAAATTGTAAATGACATGGGTAAATCTTTGACAACACCCCTCACCCCCATCTCTTTGCTTTTGTACCTGCCCAGCAGTGGGAGAGCAGCTGTTAAAGTCTCAATCAGCTGACCCTTTCATGAACCTTGAGATGGATGCTGGAATCACTAATATTCAACGAAGTCAGAGCTGGCTTGGCAATATAGGCCCCGCCCATCATGAGATAGACACAGCTTCATCCCATGGACCACAAATGCAAGATGCTTTCTTGTTACCTTTATCTAATAAAGGTAAATGTCATTTGAATTCCTAGCTCTTCTTCAGTTTCTTTGGAATGGAAGTACGTGTGCTGTAGCATTTCAGAGATACCTTCACTCTTCTTTCAGTTTCCTGAAGGAGTAGTCAATAGTATCTGCTAGAGAGGTGGACAGGTACTAGAACAAAGGAAAAACTGGGCTTGACTATATTTTGCCTTATTTTACATAAACAAATTAGGTAAAATCTCAGTACAGATCAGCACTAATAGATGAATCTTTGTGATCAATTTTGATGATAAGGAAACATTAACTTTTAAGAAAAGTTAGAAAATGTCATCTCCATAAGAATTCCATTTTTATTGTAAGTAGACTTGTGTCAAACACAAAAAATAACTCTGTTATATCGCCCACGTCCTGCACAGGGGATAGAAATGAGGTTCCTTCTGGTGGAATGGGCTGGCTGAGCAATAAAAGCTAAGAGAAATAAAATGGTGAAATAACTACCAAAATAGGCAAAAGGTAGGGGCAGGTAGGCTGCCCATTTTTGGTACTGTGATGAGGACCCTCCTACCAGAGCGGAAGAGAAAGGCACATGCATTGGGCGGTCTTTCGCTGTAGAAGCGCTACCGGAAGTTCGCAATGCTAGCCCTATCTCCTCCCTGGCTACTATGCCAAGAAAAGGTCCTCACGCATTCCATGAATGGCTTCCCGCACCATTACTTTTTTACTTCATCAACAAACTCCTTTTCATTTGTTCTGTATATAAGTCCCTACATAATATCCTTGGTTTTGCCTCCTAGCCTTCAAAGCATTATTTACTGACTGGATATTTAACAAAAAACATACACCAACCTCTGCTCTAATGGGTAAATTACAAACAGGTTTTGAAGCAATTTATGTTGGCAAAGGGTTATGCAATACAGGAGTTTAAACAGTATTTGGTTTGATATTTTTTCTTTTCTTTTTGCAGTCTTTTTAATGGCCAGTCATTCACCTAATGTTTGATGCCTGAGCTGCCACATGAGGAAGCTTATAACAGCCATTACTTTATAATTGTAAAATACAAATAAAATTTATCATCTTAACCATTTTTTAAGCATACAGTTCAGTAGTGTTGATTACTTCTATCCACACTGTTGTGCAATCATTCTCCATAGTACTTTTTGTCTTTCAAACTAAACTCTTTATATTAATAACTCCTAACTCTTCCCTTCAGTGCTAGCCATTGGCAACCTAATTCTATTTTGTTTCTATGAATTTGACTACTCTGGGTACTTTATATATGCTGTGGCATGTACCAGAATTTTCTTCCTTTTAAAGTCTAAATAATATCCCACTGTGTGTATATACCATTTTGTTTGTCCATTCTTCTGTCGAGTGACAATTGGATTGATTGTTTTCACCTTTTGGCTATTGTGAATGATGCTGCTGTGAATGTAAGTGTACAAATATCTCTTCGAGATTTGGCTTTCAAGTCTTTTTAAATATTTTTTTAGTTGTTGATGGATCTTTATTTTATTATTTATATACGGTGCTGAGGATCGAACCCAGTGCCTCACGCATGGTAGGCAAGCGCTCTACCACTGAACTACTGCCCCAGCCCCTGGCTTTCAAGTCTTTTGGGTAAATATTCAGAAATGCGAAGACTGAAACATGGTAATGCTATTTGTAATTTTTTAAGGAATCACTATACTGTTTTCCATAGCAACCATACTTTTTTATATTCCGACCAAGCATCAAGAGCTCTAATTTCTCCACATCTTCACCAACACTTATTTTCTGAAGTTTTTTGTTTTGTTTTTTAAGTATTCCGATTTGTAGTTGTTTCATAAATGTGACAAATTTTTAATTAAGATCCAAATAATATTCAAACATTGTGATTGTTTTTAATTTTTAAGTGATTATCCTCCACCCCTTGCAATTTATTTATTGAGGAATCTTGCTTCTGTGGATTTATTCATGATATGAATTTTGTTGATTGCATCTTCATCATTTGGTTTGTTTCCTCTGTTTTCTCTAAATTGATAGTTGAACCAAAAGACTTGATCAAATTCAAGCTAGAGTTTTGGGGGGAAATAAGGTAGTTCCTCTATAATGATCTACTTCCTGGTGATATGTCTTTTTATCCCAAGGTTTATAATATCCATTTATTGCTCCACTGATTTTTTTTAATATTTACTATTGTTCATATGACATGGCTATTTTAGTAGGAGATTTCGTGTTTTGGTTTCAAAATCCTAAGGAGAAACCAACATCTGAGAAACAGCTAATATTTAAAGGAAAACATTTTCTACACAAAGCTGGTTTATAACTTTGGGGAATTCTCCATCAGGTGATGAGTGCAGCATTGGTTCAGCCACAGACTTGACTGAAAGTAGCTCCATGGTGGATGGGGACTGGACAGTGGTGGATGAAAATTTCTCTACGCTCAGTTTGACTCAGTCAGAGCTAGAACATATCTCCATGGAGTTGGCAAGTAAAGGCCCTCACAAATCCCAAGTCCAACTTAGGTGAGTTTCTCGGCTATTTGAAAGCACAGAAAGCTTATTCAGGGTATTTGTACAAATGGAATACTGAAGCCACATTCTTAATAATCATTGTTCTTCTGTACACCTGAAGATCCTTTTTAGCATAAGTATTTTGCTTCTGCTTCATTTATAGGTATTTGCTACACATTTTCATGGAGGCAGGATGTCTGGACTGGTGCATTGTAATAGGCCTGATTCTTAGAGAATCCTCAGTAATCAGTCAGATTTTAGTTATTGCACAATCTTCAGAGGTAGATGGAGAAATGTTACAGAACATAAAGACAGGGCTGCATGCAGTGGACCGATGGGCCTCCACAGATTGGTAAGTGCTGGTGTCCACAGGCTTGTATTCCTTTGGTGACCTTTGGTAATGTGTTCTTTCACATTTATTGGACATTTATTTTGGATTTTTTTCAGGTTAATTGGAATAAAAATGCTTACATATTTTTGGTCATCGTTTATTGTACTGTTGAACCCAAAGGCGCTTTACTGCTAAGCCACATCCCTACCCCTTTTTATCTTTTACTTTGAGACATGGCCTTGCTAAGTTGCTTAGGGCCTCCCTAAGTTGCATTGTACTGTGACCCTCCTGCCTCAGCCTCCTGAGTCGCTGGGATTACAGGTGTGTGCTATCATGCCTGGCTGTCTCATGTTCATTTTTAAGGATACTTTCTTTAGTAACCATTCTGTACCCAACCATTTGGTTAATGTAACAGTTGGAATAATGTCTGCTTGAAAAAAAGTTACAGTCTGTGTTGATTTAACCATGTCAATTAATAGCATGTCCAAACTAGAAGGAATGCAGCAGAGTTCAGAACCTTGGACTCGAGCCCTGTCTTTGCCACGAGTTATACATGAATTTGGTTCCATTTATTTCCCTTACTTAGATCTAGTTTTCCATATTTGCCAAGTACATTTACATTAGATATTCTCTGAAAGTCCTTTTTTGAATCTAAAGTAGTATGGTCCTTCAACTAGAAAAGTATTTTTAGTTGTAAAATAGCTTTAAATATCAGTCCTTGCTCCTACTGCTCAGAAATGTAAGGCTCAGCCTATGTTATGTACAGCTCCCTCTGTGCTGCTAGGCAAGGCATCCAAGAAGCCTTCTTTTCCTTTATAATCTTTTGTTTTCCTTATTGTATCAATATTTAGTAGTTTACCCCTAATGATCTACCAAGTCTTTTGAATTATGGCAGATGATAACTAATTTTTTCCCTCTACTTAGCCCTGGATATAAGCCATTTTTAAACATCATTAAACCACAGCTGAAGCAACTCAGTGAGATAACAGAAGAGCAAGTGCAGCCTGATGCCTTCCAGCCAATTGCTATGGGTAAGACTCCTGAACAGACCAGTCCCCGGGCAGAGGAGAGCAGGGCCTCCTCCAGCCATGGAAGCATCCCCCAAAATGAAGTCGGGGTTAGCAGTATGGTCAGCCGGAAAGAGGAGGACACGACCCAAGCAGAGGAGGAAGAACCATTTCAGGATGGGACTTACGACTGTTCTGTGTCCTAACAGTGAGGTAACATCATGACAGGCAGTATTAATTAGCAGCAGTGTGCAACCGCGAGTACACTGTGACCTAGTGAATGATTTAACAGGGGAAAGAACTCAGCTCAGAGACTATTTGGTTAAGTATTATCAGATTTTAATGAACTCTTTCTCTAAGAAATATCTTTGATTCCATAAAAATGTGATATCAAATAAAATATCTTTCATAAAAATTTTTAAGCTGCAGTGGAAAAGTAATAAAAGAGTATTGTACAGATGTACATGAGAATATTTTGGTTTTTTCAAAGGTTGGGACCTCTTAAACTATAGATTGTTTTGCCCCAGATGAGCATACTTTTTCAGTACTTACAGCCTCTGTTTTCTGGTTTTGTGTGTCTAGACTGCTTTTTAAAAAATAAATGCTAAAAATAAATGCTAAGGTGCTTGCTGTAGCTCATCAGGTTCTTGAGCTGCCTGTTTGCTTCCTTGAGTAGAGCCTGCTGGACTCCTTAATTGGTCCTTTTGAATAGATGGCCTCCCCTTGCACAATATGTGCCAGTGTGATGGAAATGTTCTCTGGCTTTACCAGCTGTTAAATTCCAGCCCTGAATTGGTGGAAGATATTTACCTAAGTTAATGTGCCTGCTTCAGCAAGCTTGAGTCCTAGATAATGTGGGCAGAGGTGTGAGGGGTTCTTATCAATTATGCTGATCCCACTGAACTATTTTGTATCAAAGAACTGTATCTTTTTTGTGAATACTTGTATAAATATACTCAAAGGCACTATTCATATTTTTTAAGGCTTGTATTATAATTTGTAAGGTTTTATGCTGGATTCTGCATGACTATAGGTACTCTTGGAACAAAAACTGGGCTTGCTGTTTCCAGAAATGAACAGTCTTCATAAAGGAGTACAGGTCTATTGGCTCAGTCCTCAAGTAACAGAAATGGTCCCATTGATCATGAAGTACAACAGGTTCTGTGCAAATTAATGTAGTTTCTTATTTATTGCTTTTGTAAATTGAATAAATATAGGCTTTCATGTAAATAGATTGCTGAATCCTGTATTATCACGGCTACTAAAAAATTAGTATGTAAATAATGCATTCTTCATTGTAAACTTTAAAAAGATTTTATGTATTTCTAGATACAACTTAAATTTTAGTTTTTTTTACATTATGAAAACAAAACTACATACTCCTTAACTGCTTCAGACTAAACACATATCCACTGTAATTCTAATTACTTAATAACAGTATTAATTTAGATAGCTTGTTTGTACTGTGCAATTTGAACAAGGAATGCAATGTTATTTTTATGAAAACTTGTTTATTTTTATAATAACAATGTATTTGATGTGGACCAAATTCGTACCACTATGTAAAAAAGCCTCTTTTCTCACAGTGCAGTTATTATTTAGACATAAAACTTGGTCCTCTGTCCTTGTTTTTTAAATTAAGTAGCTAGATTTAGTTATCTTAGCTAAATTTGTTTTGAAGGGAAACTAAAAATCATTAGAAATTGCTTATTTCAAAATTCACCAACTATTTAAAATTATTGTTTGGTAATTTACTATCATTTACTTTTTATAAGTGCAATAATTTAACATAATAAAATTCCTTAATGGGTAGAGTGTGTGACAGTTGGTACCTGGTCCTTCTGGTGCTACTTTTATTTAAGTCTTTGTTTCAAGCCACCTTTTCTCTGAACCTTTTGATAGAAAATGTTTTCTGTGTGAGTACATGCAGCAGCACACCAAGAAACTAAACTGAAATTTCTTCTGTCCTATTCTATTAGGAAGAAGAACCAGCATCTTTTGTGTTTGGTGTGAATAGTCAATCAATAAAAATCGTTTACCATTATAAACAGCTGTGATCTTTTGAAATATTCCAAATAAAACTGCTGAGTTCATCTCACTCTGGAAAGCAGGGCACCAATATTTTAACATTATTTCCATAGTTGAGACCGTGAATGAATCTTTTCATCTATAAAATATTCACTTTTCAATTAGTAGAAATAGGAAGACCCAGGGCCAAAATTTGACAAGTTTATAGAAATTTTCTCTTTGGTAATTTATATGTTGCATACTTTAATTCTTTTAAAAACTCATTTAATTTGCTGTATTGTTTGGTTCACATATATATCAACTGTTTAAGCCATAGTTTTAACCAATGAATTTAAATATTTGGTATTACAATTTGAAGGTTACTGGATACATTTAAGTTATTTGCTGATACCAAAACAAGAACTCATTGGGGAGGGGGTAGCTTCAACCTTTGCTTGTAATTAAAGCTGCTACTTCTGTAATGTGTATTTTTTACTTGACAAAGGGCAATAAAACCATTACACAAACTTTTGTTTATTTATCATCTCAGGTTAACAGCAAAAGATATATATATTCATAGCAACAAAAATACTCTTTTGATCCAGGTGTGGTGGCACAAATCTATAGTCCCAGCTACTGGGGAGGTTAAGATGGGAAGATCACTTGAACCCAGGAATTCAAGATCAGCCTGGGCAACGTAGCAATACCCTGTCTCAAAAAAACTTCTCATTTTTACAATTTCACCTAGAGTTTCCTTATGAAATAGCTATAATTTCAGACAGATTTATTTAAAATATTCATATGTAGATTAGAGCTGGCAGCATCCTAAATGCCTGACAACAGAATATTAGAACAGTTAATATAACATGGAAGGTGTTCAAAATATAATAAATGATAGAAAATTATGCCATATGACCTCCATCAAGCAAACGATTTTAATATTGAAGTGTACAGGAGACTAAGCATCTTCTCTAATATGTGGTTAAAAATTATTTTGACTGTTTCCCATTTTCCTACATTCCTAAATCTGCTCTTGCTATGAATTTGCCTATTCTGGACATTTCATGATCATATAAAATGTGGACTTTTCTGTCTGGCATCCTTGGTACATTGGTTTAAAGATTCATCTTTGGGTATCAGTACCTTAGTTCCTTTCCTAAAGTTGAATATTATTTCAGGATATGAATGTAATTTATCAATTCAGCAGTTCAGGGTTTATTTGGGTTTTTTTCTTCTTTGGGGCTATTATAAATATGAACATTCAGATACTGTATATTCCCCCTTATCTATAGTTTCAATGAATGTTCATTTACCTACAGTCAACTGGACTGAGGTCCAAAAATATTAAATGAAAAATTACAGAAGTGGTTTTAAATAGCATATTGTTATAATTGTTCCGGTAGTTATTAATCTCTTACTGTGCCTAACTTATAAATTAAAATTAGTCATGAGTGTGTATGTATAGGAGAAAACAGTATGTATCTGGTACCATTAGGGTTTCAGAAATCCACTACATAGGGGCCTTGGAATGTATTCCTATGGATAACAACTGTATACATTTGTGTGTGGACATTTTCAGTTCTCTTGAGTGCAACTGTGGGTCATATGATAATTGATTAATTTTTTGTTGTTGGAGTACCTGCAGTAACATTCCCACCACCAGTGGATGGAGGTCCCAGTCTCTAGAACAAAAACTTGTTATTGTCTACCTTTTTGGTCAAAGCCATTTAAGTTGTGAATGAAATGGGTATGTCAGTATAATTTATATTTTAAATTATAAAATATAATTACTTACTGTTGACTAATGTACATCTTTTCATATCTTTGAAAAATGAAAAGATTATCTTATTGGACTGCAAGAGTTCTTTCTGTATTGTGAATACTAGGCCCTTACCAGGTATGTGATTTGCAAGTATTTCCTCATTCTTTTTCCCATTCTCGAAGGTATTCTTTGAAACAGAGCAGTTTCTAAGTCCAGTCAATTTTTTTTTTTTTTTTGGTTGCTTGTGCTTTTTGTGTCATAGCTAGGAAACCATTGTCTAATTCAAGTTACATTCATGTTTTCCTATAAGAATTTTATAATTTTAGCTTATACAGTTAGGTTTCTGATGCATTTTTAGTTGATTTTTGCATATGGATATTCATTTGAGCACCATTTATTGCAAGAATTTTTGCTCAGTGAATTGTCAAAAATCAATTGATCATAAATGTACAGGTTTATTTCTAGACTCAATTAAAAATGATCTGTATGTTACAATGATCTAAATGTTTACATTTAGTAACTTACAACAGTAACTTGCCTTCTTGACTATTCTTGCTTTCTAGGAAATTTTGCAAAGCCACTTCAGCTATTCTGGATCCCTTGAAGTTCCACATGAATTTTAGGATCAACTTGTTATTTCTGCACTAAACAAAAAGTCAGCTGGGTCTTTGATAGCTGTTAAATTCAATCTATAAATCAGTTTTAGGAATACTGGTCTTTTATTTCTTTTAGCAATGCTTTGTAGTTTTTCGTTTAAAAGAAAATACCAACCAGTATGTTAAAAAGTTTATTTCAGTAACATTGTAAGGCAACAGTTAATCCTCAAGTCAGCAAACCAGCAAAAACAAAAATGGACAGACACAATCACTCTTCCTATAGCTTCCTGAGTCAGCAGGCTAGCTTGTGACTTGTGACCCCCCTACCCCCCACCCTTTGGTGGTGACATCTTAAAGTATCCTACCATGTTTAATTATATCTGCTAAACTGGGGAAAACAAGTATCATGCAACAATCATTCTTAGATCACATAAGAACTACTTTACAATTAATTCTTCAAACTTTCTCTGAATATTACAATACTGTGCTACTTTTAAGTTCTGTAGAAAATGCTTCTGTTAGTTTTAAAAGACCCTTTTAGAAATGTTATTCAAATGATCAGATAAAGGCAGGGGTGGACCTAACATGTTTATTAGTCCCAGAGGTTGCTAACATGATACGCTGTTTAATAACAGGACTGTGAACACTAATTACTTAACGATTTCTGGCATTAAAACAATCTCCCAGAATATTAAGCAGGCAGTAAGACTAAGTGAGCATCTTGTTACTGGCTTTGCACAATATCAAAGCTTCATAATGCTAAGTAAAACAGAAGTGTTTGTATAGAGGAACAACCCCAAGGCAAGGGAAAACCATGATTATTACTGAAAGCAGAAACAGTAGCCTTCCCGAAGGGGGGGTGGGGAGGAAGATCACAGAACACATTTTTCATAGTGTTCTCAACATGGTGTTTTACTTTTTTCTATAATTTCTAATAATCTATTTCAGATTAACCACAGGGACAGCATATGTACTTTATTTTGAAATTCACGGAGATACTATTACTGTGTTACTTTTTCTCCAAACTATGATTCTATACAAGCTATAAGCCCTGCAAACCTCATGTACTACCTGGCATATGCAGCAGGAGCCAGACACTTTCAAGCACTTGAGACTGATAAAATGATTTTTACCAAGTCCTAGAAAAGCAATGACTCCAGCTTAATGCATGTGAAAGCTCTGGCCAAAGCCCTGCTATCTGCGTGGGCATAGTTTTTAGGAAGTCATAAATTTGGCAATATGAGGAGCATGATTTAAAAGCATATTATACACATCACACAACAGTTTCAAGAAAGTTGCCTACAGCGATGAACACTCAAGTATGTTCTTGCTATTCAGACAAATCTCAGGGCCACTTTTTAAGCAGCATTCCTCTTGTTCCTGCATCACCTGAGAAGATTTTTGTTTTTCCACAATGGCTTTTCTTTCAACTAGTTTTGGCCTGTGCTTGCTAACAGTTTATCCAACTTGTTACATGTCTTAATGGAAAAAAAAAAAACTTTAGTGCAATTTACCAGTGATCTCACCAAACCCTATTGCTGTGTTACACCTCACAAGCTAGACCCCCATCTTCAAAATGAAAAACACCTTTAAGGCCTAGTGCTGCCATGATACAGGGTTTGAACACTAATAGCTCTAGGTACAGTGGTCTCATTCCCATGTAAGCCACACCTTCAAGTCTCAGGAAAGCCAGTCTCACCGGACAGTAAGTTATAAGGAAATTACGCATCTGGTTAGAAAAAAAAAGGACCCAGTGTATCAATAAAATCATCCTAAAGGATTAACCTAGTATGACAGAAGTCTCCTACAAAACAGAATATTTGTAAAATACCCACCATTCCCTGTCCTCCCCACAGCTTGCACCCCAGAATAGCCACATTGGCAACTCAGTGCTCTGAGGAAGTATGTTCAGGTTGTATACTTCCACAATTTTTCTGAACCAAAAGAACCCGTAAAAACCCAGAGGAAAGTATAGCAGAGCAAATGTTCCCCTTCTCAAATTGCTAAGATGGAGGCAGGGAACACATTTCAAAGGACAATAGGAAACCACCTCAGGAAAGTAGCAAGGCAACAGCTCTATTTGGCCAGCTTAGCAGGGCTCCACACGTACACAAAGCACACTCTAGAGGCTGCCTGAAGAAATACTTAGGGCTTCAAGAGTCCCACCCTTCCTCCACAGTCCTTATGGGAGTCATTACCATAGTGAATGGTATTTTACCCACCTCCACTAATAAAACAAATGACCTTGGGCTTTAGAAATGACTTTTGTCTTATTAACAGTGGTCTGACAGTCTAAATTTTGTTGATCCTAGAGAGAAACAGCTATTGAACTGGTTTGTTGGCTCTTGTCCTTGAGGTCATATAAAATGACATTATGTGTGTAGTGGCAATACTCTCGTGTGTTAAGTACCAGAAAATGGCATTTTCAAGTGTCAAAAAGGTCACGCCTTACCATCCCAGTTACCCATACAGTGGTTGGCCCTCAGGAGTGTTAACCCAAAAAGCTTTTTGAACATATGCTCATTAAAATTCATTGATTTACATTACAAATATCCATGTAACTGTCACATGGAGTATCCCCTAGGCAAGTACTTAGAGCTTATCCACAAGACTAAAACACGAAGACACTGTAGGTGCACACCCAGGCAGAGGGAAATGTCCAGTCTGGGAACTTCTCCTTCAGAGCATCTAACTGAGAGGATCTCTTATCTTCTCCAGATAGATGGTGGGCAGCAATGGCTACAGTAACCATTCTTTCGGGCTGTTCTTCTAAGACCTGCTGAAGAAAATCAGTCAGTTCTCTGAAGCTAGATCACTGAATTCAAGGTTTTTGTTAAATATTACCTGGAAATTCCCACCTGCACTTCTATCCAGAACTGCCATGCAGAGGCCTGGAGTCCATGGGAGTAAAATACAAAATAGTCACCTCCTTTGCTTGTGACTGGGGTGCCATTACCAAGAGACCACTGAAAAAGCGTTGACCCTTTGTGGGTTCGAACATAGAATGACATATGGCTTGGTCCTATAAGAGAAGAGGAAGAAAGAATAGTTAAATCTTTAAATGAAAAAGCATCAAGAAAAAGCAATTAACTCGGCTGGGGATATCTCAGTTGGTGCTTGCCTCGCATGTACAAGGGCCTGGGTTCAATCCCCAACACCACAAAAAAAAAAAAAAAAAGGCAACCCACCTCCCAAACCATACTATGAAGGTGCATGCCTTGTATCACTTTAAATGTATTCACCACAGACCTAATGGAGGTCTACCAGTTTGGACATTTATGCTATCAACAAGGGTTAACAATGAAGCACAGCAGAAAGGGCAAAAAATGTAAACGAGAAAGTTTGTGTTAAGTATTGAAACTGTCCACTGCTGCATGACATTAGAAATTCATTTAATCTTTTTATCTATGAATTTTTTTGAGAGGATTATATAAGAAAAAGCATGTGAAAGTTGGGAAGACTGCAAAGTACTATAAAAGTACTGAGTGAGACAATTATGAATTGAGTTATAATTTCAGAGAGTTGATACTAACACTTTAAAATAGTTCATACTAATTTTTCCCTTTATACAGTACAATGAAACAGTTAAGTTCTGACCATTTAATTAGCACCCAGTACTTCCAAGAAACAATGGTTGTCAAACTCAAAATAAAACTTAAAGCCACCCCTTCAGCCAAATGTGAAGATAAAGTCAACTCAAATTTGAGAAAAATAAATAAATAAATTAACATGCTCATGCCTGCCTTGTTCCTACTGCAAGTCTTTGTGGCAAGCAAAGGCAGCCCAAATAAGTCCACCCTAAATCTGAGAACAGCACATGTCCAGATAAATCAAGGTTTATGGGGAAGCTACTTAAAGGACACACTATTTGAACTACCAATTTTCAAAAGCAAAGCTTCTTTGGGAAAAATAATGCAAAAAAAGAAAAAGAAAGCAGGGGTGGGAGGGTAGAAGTGAAAAGAAACACAAGGGCAGATTTATGGTCCAGCAAGACCAAAGCAAAATAGAAACTGGAAGACATAAAACCTATCCACATCAAAATGAATCTAAAAATGTATTAAAGAATTTAAACTTGGTTATACTGACAGAAGAGGAATCCATTGGCTAGAAATCTTATACCCAATAACCACAAAAGGAAGGAAGGAAAAGACAAGTCTATATAACTATTAGAAAACAACAAAATGAAAACATATCCCAAAACAACCATTAAGTAAAAGAAAACTAAGCCAGCATTCTAAACTAAACTAAATATGGTCACAAGAACATTTTGGAGCTATGAAAAACACCACCACCATGAATCAGAAATCCTAAACCTTAGAAGTACACATACAAGGAAAAATTTTAAAAACTGATTGAACTTCCATTTCCTTTCTAAGGTCTAGAAAAAGAAATGGAAGAAAACAGTAGACTAGACATATGCCCAAGGCAAAATAGACTCCAAATCTAAAGAAATGTAGAAGAGTACTAAGAAAAGAAAAAGGAAAAGCAAGAAAGAAAGGTTAAGAGAGAGAAAGATGGAAGGCAGGTCAAAAAGAAGCAACATTCATTTAATTTATATCACTAAAGAATAAAAACAAAACAATGGAACATAATCAGTATTCAAATCTGTAATCCAAGAAAACTTCACAGAAATAAAAGATCTGAATTTATACATTACAAGGTCTTACTGGTAACCTTATAATATCAACCCAGAATGAAAAACCTAAAAGAAAATCTGGCAAAACCATTAGTTTTCAAAAAACAATTTTTGCTGGGCACTATGGCACACACCTGTAAACAACAGCAACTTGGAAGGCTGAGACAAGAAGATTGCAAGTTCAAGACCACCAGTCTCAGCAACTTAATGAGACTGTCTCAAAATAAAATATAAAGAAAGGATTGGGGATGTAACTCAGTAGTAAAGTGCCCCTGGGTTAAATACCCATTAACCAAAAAAAAAAAATTCAAAGTCTTCAGTAAAAGGATCAAATACTTTATAGGGCTAAGAGAATTACACTGGCATCAAACTGCAAAAACAATACACAAAGCAACAATGAGAACAATTTTTTAAAACAATATTGTAAAGTATGAACAAAATTTTTATGTCCACCACTTGTCCTTCAAGTATCAAGATTATAGAACATCACCAGTCTTAAACATACTACAACAGCACTCATGAGCCCCTAGTTCAGAAGGCAAGAGGATAAGCATCCAGCCAAGAGAGAACTGCAAAAACTGCAGCAAAAGAACTTAAGAGTAGGGATTTTAATATATCTGAATGTATTGCTAAAACAAATACTGAGGTGAAGTTATATAACTACATGATATTGTGACAGTAGAAATCAAGGTATCAGTCATAAAAATAAATGCAAAAATACTTAACTCACCCATTCAAAGAAAAAAATTTCAACATGGCTTAAAAAGCCAGACCCAATCACATACCATATGCAAAAAAACATACTTAAAAGAGATTCAACAAGGATAAAAATAAAAGTATGAAAAACATATTCCAAAAATCAGGGAATTATTTAACACCTAAAGTCACAATTCACAATGATTGTGTGAAAACTCTGAATATGTACCAAATGACAGCAACTCCTTTATGAAGCAAAACTACAGGAGATTCAAGAAGATAAATACTGATGCTGCTCAAGTGACCAGTGAGGTCACATTCGAAAAAGTTCACAATAAGATGACAAAATTGTATGTCAAAAATGCATTTACTGCCCAGTAAGCCTACATAAAGTCAAAAAACATGTCAGAAACTATCTGCATATTGAAACACAAAAGACTTCAATATTCTAATCTTGGTTCAAGACCCATCAATTGGGCAAAAAAAGATAGGATATAGAAGACGTGAACAAAGTGGCCAGAAAAGATGATATAGATACATCTCTCAAAATTTATATGCTGATAGGTACAGAACTTAGTTTTCAAGTAAGCATGCAAAATTCATAAAATTAGGTCCGGGCTGGGGCTGTAGCTCAGTGGCAGAGTGCTTGCCTAGCTTGCGTGAGGCACTGGTTTCGATCCTCAGCACCACATATAAAAAATAATAAATGAATAAAATAAAGATCCATCAACAACTAAAAAAATATTTTTTAAAAAATCAAGTATTAGGTCATGCAGGAAACATCAGAAAGTTATAGAAAACTGAAATAGTATAATGAACACTGATCATAATTTAATAATATTTGAAATTAACAGATTCCATCTGGACAAGAAAAGGTCTTCTATTAAAGACTCATGGGTAAAAGAGGTACAAAATAAAATTACAACCTTGATCAATGTTTATATTATTTTGAAATGCCATGGAAAACACCTAATTTGTTATTCTGTGATACCACTGAATGACTAAAAATGGAATGATCCATTAATCTGAATAAAGTTGAATATAATGCCTATATATGTATATTTACATACATAAATGCATGTGTGTGTGTGTGTGTGTGTGTGTGTGTGTGTGTGTATATATATATAAAAATCCTACTGGTGTTTTGTTCTGGGTCACTCCTTTTACCTGCAGCAATCTCCCTAGTAATGGAATTGGAAACTTTTTCTCCAGAAGAATTCCTAAATTGCTGTGGATTAACATGATAATTACAATTAAACTTGTCTGTTAGGCACTTCCCATGAAAGCCAACACAGGCAGTAAGGTTGAGTTTGTGAAAGATACATTTAGGATGCTGAATGTATTAGCAATACTACTTGGTATTGCCCAAAATGAAATTACAGAAATATTTTTTAAAATTCAGATATACATAAAGTAGTGATAAGAGGAAAACGCATAAATAATAAAAAAATTTTCATGACATTTTTAAATGACCAGTAAAATAAGAATAACAAAGTAAGCAAAGCATAGAAAGTAAATAGTAAAGATAAAAACTGAAATCATGAAAATCAAAAACAATTTTAAAAGTAAAAAACCTGGTTTTTGTGTATTTTGTTTTGTTTTGGTTTTTCTTTTTAATATTTTTTTAGTTGTTGATGGACATTATTTTATTTATTTATTTATATGCAGCACTGAGAATCAAAGCCAGTGCTTTACACATGCTAGACAAGCACTCTACCACTGAGCTACAACCCCAGCCTGCTTGTTTTCTTTTTGTGGTACTGTGAATTGAACAGAGCATTACACATGTTAGAATAAGTGCTTAACCACTGAGTTATATGCTCAGCCCTAAAAACTTGGTTTTATAATTGACAACTACCTTACAGAGAAAGCACAAATATACAAAAATAACAAAAAGGAATTTTAAAAAGACCTTTTTAGAATCACACACATTACTTTGCAGGCCTCTAGGCTAATAAATTTTAAAACCTAGAAGAAACTAGTACTTTTTTAGGAAAATACAAATTATCAGAACTGAAGATATTTGAGATATAGAAGTTCTAATATTCTATACTAAATTGTTCCAAGGCATTGAAAATGAAAGAAAACTTACTAATTGCTTTATGATATATGATACTGATACCTAAATACTGATAAGAGTACAAAGAAAAAAACAGATCAGTATCACTCGTGGGTAGTCACAAACTTTCTAAAGAACATTAGAAAACTTTAGCAAAGAAAATCCAGCACAATATTAAGAAAATAACATCATGACCTGGTTGAACTCATGGTTGCCTTCAAAGATGCTAAAGCTTTTCACAAAATTAAATTAACACTCATTCCTAATTTTAAAAATTCAAGAAACTGACAACTGATGAATGCTGAATGTGATAAAAGTACATACCCCCAATTCTAAGACCAGTCAGTACCTTACATATAGGAAAACACTGGAGACCTCTGCCCCATTATCAGTAACAAGACTGTAACTGTGCACATGACTGTTCTACACTATGCTAGAACTATTAGACAACTGGTTAGGTAGAGGCATAAGAATTGGTATAGAAGAAACAACTATATTTGCAGGTGATATGCAGCAGTCAATTTATCCCACCTGAGGTCTGTTTTTTGAATGGGCCTCAAGCTAAGAATGGTTTTCAAATTTTTAAAAAGCAGTTAAACAAAAAAAAAAAAAAAAATCTGTGACAGATATATATGGCAAAGCCTAAAACATTCACTATGTACAACTGAAGAATCTGAGAGTACTAATGATGAAACTAGCACAAAAAGTAAGTGTCAGTAAGACGGTAGGGTATAAACCTGACAGAAATAAACTGCCTTTGTACCTACAAAAAACAAAATCAAAGGACATAATGGTAGAGACAGTCTCCAATTACAATACCAGTAAAATCTAGATGAGGAAAACTTTAAAACACTCCTGTAAGACACAAAAACAGATTTGAACAAAGGACAAGTCACTTCTAGTCAATGGATAGGATGACTCAATATCAGTTATCCTGAAGTTAATTTATGAATTTATCATGGTACTCCAAAAACTACCAATAAACAATAAGTCTTATATTGCAGTTAGACAAATTATTACTAAAGCTTATGTGGAAAAACATGCAGAAATAGCATGAAAAATAATAGGAGGAGTGGAATGACAAACAAATTTAACCCTTCTAATCATTAAACTTTATAAAGCTTCCATAACTAAAAGTGTGATAAATGGTGCATAAATAGATCCATGCAAACACAGTCAAATAATTGTTGGCAAAGACACCAAAGGAACTTAGTAGGCAAAGTGCTCTCAACAGATGGAGCTAGGACAACTGGATATACATAGAGAAAAAAGCCTTGAACCCTATACCTCACACCATACACGAACACTGAAAGTGGGTCAGAGGCCTATAAAAACTAAAGCCATAAAGCTTTATTTACATCAACCCCAAACTAGAAACAATTCAAATGTCTATCAATAGAAGAATAATAAAATATGAGATCTTTGTACAATGACTACTTTTCAGCAACAGAAAGGAAAAAAATACTGATACTCAAATAATGTAGCTTAACCTCAAAAGCCTTTGCTTAATGACTTAGACCCAGAGAATTACACACTGGATGATTCCATTTATTTAAAGTTCAAGAATGGGTCAAACTAATCTGTGAATGTAGAAATCAAAACAAGCTTTACTGAGGGTCACAGAGACTGGAAACATGCATTAAAGGAACATTCTGGGGAATGGAAATGTTTTGTGTCTCCATGGGGATGAGGGTTTCGTGAGTATATGCTTTTACCAAAACTAATTAAACTAAATAAGATCTTTATATTTCACTGTATATAAATTAGGTCTTAAAAATACATATAAACAAAGAAGAGGAAAGTCATATTTGAAAATACTTTTCGATCATGAATATTCTAGGCAACATTTTTTTTAATTGGTGCTTTTTAGTTATATATAACAAGGCAACTTTCTATTATGTGAGTGGTACTCAATAAAGAAAGTACAGAGCAGGGCTGAGGATGCAGTTCAGTGGTAGAGTGCTGCCTAGCATGAGTGAGGTCCTGGTATCAATCATCAGCACTGCAAAACTTAAAACAAAAAAGAAGGTACAGATAAACAACTATACAAGTGATCCTAAAAAAACAAAACCAACTGAATATATGGTGGGTATTTGTTTTTAAATTTTTGCTCACATGATTGTGGAGCCTATCAAGTCCAAAATTTGCAGGGTAGGCCAGCAGGCTCAAAACCCAGGAAAAAATGCTGCAGTATGAGTGCAGAGGTAATCTGCTGGCAGAATTCCCTGGTAGTGATTTCCTTAAAGATTTCATTGATTGAATGAGGTCCTCATTATGAAAGTCAGGCAATCTGCTTGACTCAAAGTCCACTGATCTACATGTTAATCTTATCACAAATATTTATTTTACAGAAATATCCAGAACAGCTTTGACCAAATCTCAGGCTTCTGTGGCCTAGCCAAATGGACACATCAAGTTAACTGTCACACTTCCCAAAGACAAGTCACTAGAAAAACAATCCTCATATGCTTACTCTAAAAAAAAACACCTAGTAGTCATACAAACTCTGTCCAGCTTCTGAATATGAGACAAATTTCCTATGTCATGTTTCTCTTCTTTCTCAAGTATCTGTCTCCCACTAAGACAAGAATGCTCAGGCTGCTTATTTAAGAGAATAAAACTGCCAAACTAAATAATTCAATGTATCTGGAGTACCCTTTAAAAGTACTGGATGCCAAGAATAGAAAATCTTCAACATACACAGAGGCTAGACTCCTGAAGACATGGACTGCCAAAGAGTTTGAACCTATTCAGCAGGCAATGGAACTTCAAGTTTTTTAAGTAAAGAAGCAACATTATCAAATCTATTTTTGGAAGAATAAACTGGCAGCACCACAAAGGATATCCTAGCGAGAAGACTTACAGGCCAAAACACCAACAGAAAAGGTGGAAGAGCTAACTACTAGTATTAAACATGGAAATGGAAAGAAAATGTACCAAGAAAGGTAAACAAAGTCATAGTATCTACCTATGCCAGTTCAAGTGCTATTATGGATCTAACAATGGACTAATATCTGACATTTCAAAGTTTTTCAACAGAGTTCCCTAAAAGTCATAACCAACCGCATTTTCTTTTAGAAACACTATAAGCTTGTAAGTTGCTAGTTGCTGTAATAAACTTGATGAGGAAAACCACATACAATTTATTGTAAAGTTTAAGTGATGGATCAAAGAAAAAAGTGTCTTATGACCTACCCGCTACTTCAGAGGTCAAGTTCACAGAACCTCAGGGAAGGAGGAATCAAGAATGCTATGTTATAAAGCATTGGGGCTACCCAAGCAGTACAATGTTATTTGAATGTGGACTTATTATAAGCTCTACAGTAATCACTAATTAAAATAGGTATAATTGATATTCTAAGAGAGTAAATAAAAACAGAAAATACAAAATGCTCAATTAAAACCTGAGAAGACAGGTATAATATAAGAGTAACTTGGAGTTACATAAAAAAAGGAAGAGTAGGGGCTGGGATTATGGCGCAGTGGTAGTGTGCTCACCTAGCATGCGTGAGGCACTGGGTTCGATTCTCAGCACCACATAAAAATAAAATAAAGATATTCTGTCCACCTACAACTAAAAAATAAATATTAAAAGAAAAAAAGTAAGAGTACTGGAGAGGAAATAAGTGAAGATAAAAATTTTCTCATTTTTTTATTTTAAATGACTTAATAGATAATAGTTTCAAGATAATAGTGGCAACGATATATTTTATTATGTATGCTTACATGATTACATTTGAATGACAAAAAATGATACAGGGCAAACTCTCAGGAGAAATTAGGATTCTTTTATTACTATAAAATACTCATACTACCCATGACATGGTAGAGTGTTATTTGAAAGTGGGCTTGGATTAGCTATAAATGTACATGGCAAACACTAAAGCAACCACCAAAAAAAGTTTAAAAAGAAGTACAACTGATTGCTAAGAAAGGAAAGAAAATGAAATCTTATAAAATGCTCAATTAAAACTATGTAAGACAAAAAATTTCTTAAGAAGGAAGACATAAATAGGAACAAAGAACAAAGGGCAATAAGAGTAACAAGCATGATGGATATTAATCCAAATATCAATAATCACTTTGAATATCAATAGTTTAAATGTACCAATTAACAGACTTTCAGACTGGATCAAAACATAAGACCAAACAAGACACACACTTAAAATATGAAGACAAATAGATTAAAAGTAAATGAATAGGAAAAATATACAATGCTATTATTAATCAAAAGAAAGCTGGACAGCCATATTAAATTTAGACAAAGCAGACTTCTCAGCATGGAAAATTAGCAGGGATGAATGGGCATTACATAATAATAAAGGATCAGTTCTATAAGAAGACATAATCCTTAATGTATATATACCTAACAACAAAGCACCAAAATAGGTGAGACAAAAACTCAAAATTAGTAAGAATATAGTTGAACTGAACAATATCAGCAATCACACAGATCTAAGTGATATTCATAGAATCTTCACCCAATAGCAGTAGCATACATTTCTTTCTAAGCGCACATGCAGCATTCCGTAAAAGACCATATCCTCACTGTAAAGCACACTTTGGCAAATTCAGAACAGAAATTATGCAAAGTACATTCTCAGATCACAGAGATTAAACTAGAAATCAATATCAGAAAAATAGCTGGAAAATCATGAATTACTTGGAAATTATGAACATACTTCTATGTAACAACAGGTAAACAAAATTCATCTCAAGGGCTGGAGTGAAGCTCAGTAGTAGAGCACCACTAGATTTAAGGGGAAAATATACACACAACTTATTTAAAAATTTAAGAAATGAAAGAAGAAAAAACCTGTCATCTGACTTACCTGTTGCTTCAAATGTCAACTTTATAGAATCCCAAGGAGTCTGTTCTTTGGATATAAGTCTGAAATGAGCAGGATTTCTTGGAGAAACTTCAGGGGCAGGAAGATACCAGTTTTTCCTATTTGGAAAGGTAGCTTCAATATTTGGTATGTCTTACTAGTTGACAGCTTCTATAATTCATGAAGTGTTCTTAATATATGAACACATACGTAGGTATGAAAAAAAACTGAATGATATAACACCAACTCCTTTGAAACCCAAGTTATTGTATAATAAAACTTTTCCAAATTTAAGAAGAGAGGAGTTACCTAACTGATAACGAATCCATGATGCATCACATTTCTTCTCATCTAATCCTTCACTACCAAATCATAAAAATTTCCTAGAAATAAAATCTGAGATTGATGCTTAACTGCTTGCTATCTATTTTATTAACTAGGAGGGTCACCCTTTCTAATTACTTACATTTATAGACTTTTTTAATTTGAAAAAACGAAAGTATTCTTCTGAGTGCTTGATCTCACTAAAGTAACAGGAGTTTTATAGCAACAGAAAAACAGTATAAACAGCACTTGACTTGTGGGTTAAGGATAAAAGTTTAAGTAACAGGGTACTGATAGGACTTGAGAGCAAATAAACCCTGACTTAAGCAGGAAAGTAATGAACCAACCTGATCAAAAAGTGCACTGGAAGATACCACGGGAACCCACAAAGCGGGGCATTCTCCTCACAGTGAGCCCGGATGGTGTCATTGATCTCAGGAACATGGGGTGTAATGTGAGACATTCCAGTATAATCAAACCCATTAATCCATATTCCAGAGTCTCTTTTAACTATGTTTCCTTCCAAGTCATGAAATGTTCTAGTCATATGCTTGAAAAGAACAAGAATTATGAAAAAACTCTTTCAAGTAGTTTGTCCACATTCCCACCCCAAATTAAGAGAGTATAGTATGACCATACCAAGAAATGTAGGTAGATACGGAGCAAAAGAACAGGAGTAGTGGGGGAGATTTTTTTTAAACTGGATGATAGATATTTAGATGATTTTTACTGTGTCTTACAAATACATTTATCTATTTAAATTTTACACAAAATTGTTTTGTCTGGGCACAGTGGTGTGTGCCTCTAGTCCCAGCTACTAAGGAGACTGAAGTGGGAGGATCACTTCAACCTGGGAGTTCAAGACCAGTCTGAGCAATACAGTAAGATCCAGTCTGAAAAAACAAAACAAAAAAGCCAGTAGCAGTGGCGCATGCCTGTAATCCCAGTGGCTCAGGAGGCTGAAGCAGAAGGATCGTGAGTTCAAAGCCAGCCTCAGCAAAAACGAGGTGCTAAGTAACTCAGTGAGACCCTGTCTTTAAATAAAATACAAAATAGGGCTGGGGATGTGGCTCAGTGGTCAAATGCCCTCAAGTTCAATCCCTGGTACCAAAAAAAAAGAAAATTTAACCTATTTCAAATTTTAAAGACTTGAATTAGCTAGAACTTCCTTTAGAAAAGGATTTAAAACAAATGCATCTTAAACACATACACATCCACACTCATTTCTCCTTCAGTGTGTTACAGGAACCTAATTCACACAAAGACAAAAACGAGAATCACAGCTCAACACTACATGACAAGCTTGTGCCTAATAGAATTCTATGAAAAGGCACCACTCTCCATTTGGAATAGTTCTATTAACAGCAGTAACCAGCCTGCAGAATATGAAACAGGAAAGAAAAAGGGTTGAATAGGGAAGAGGGTGAGAACTACAGCTAGTGGGTCAAATGACCCACTAACTATAAATAAAGTTCTACTGAAACACAGCCACACTCCCTGGCTTAGGTATAGTCCATAGCTGCTTTTGTTCTATAAAACAGATGAACTGCAGAGACTGCATAGCTGACAGGGCCTAAGGTATTTATTATTTGCCCCTCACAGGAAAAGTCTGCCAATTTCTGAGACAGAGGGAAAAGAGAACTACAAAACAAATCACAGCAGGACTTTTTAAAAATAAAAATCTAGTTTTTCCTAAATACTACTGACATAATTATAAAAAATAAGCATGTCACTGAAAACCACAATGAACCTCCTAAAAATTATTTATTCTTCACTGGTTTTGCTAATTGTACAACTCACATAAAATGTAGCAGTGTGTCCTTCAGGACTATTAAAAAAGAATATTTGGCCCCTTTAAAAAATACTTCAAATATTTTTAATTTTTCCAGTCTTTGAATAATTATCCAGGTTGTGACTCCTTGGGCATTCTGTTGGGTCACTCCACAACCTCTAAGGCAGATAGCATGTAAATGAAGCTACATCTTTATACCACCAGCTCTAAAAAGTTTAGAGAAAAACCTGAAATCTAAAGAACATTCTAAATCTCAATAATTTCTAAGTTATTATATTTTCATTATTACATATTACTTTGAATGTTATTTAACCTCAATTTTACTAGCAATTTTTAAATATCTATTTTATTTTGCTAGTTAAGAGTTCACTTTTACTCAGCCTGCAGACATTTTTGCAATGTGTATTTCTAAAAGCTCATTATTCTGATATGTATTTGCTTGTTTTTGAGTAGTTTTACAATTTCAATAAATAGTTTTACAATCTGAATAGTAATAAAAACAAGCAAGCAAGCATTTACAATTCCACCTCTTAGGAGAAGTTCGTCCGGCTAATAAGAATGCCCCTTGATGGTCAGTTTTTTCCTCACTGCCATATACAAAAACAAGTCAAGAACAACTAATTAGGTCAACAGCAGAAAAATCAGTTGAGTTTCCTGTTCCCCCTAGTAAAGCTCAAAACACACAATGTGCATTTCCTCTCCTGAATCTCACATTACTCGTGCAAAACTGCTCTCACCTGAAGAAAAACTCTTTTTGGCTTTGGATTAGCAGGATTGGAGCTGTATGGGAAAAAAGTTCCACTGCAAACAAGAAGGAATGTAGCTGTACACACCAAAGTTAGAGTTAGCATGGTTTTTTTTGTGCTTCTGGCAAGGTAAATGAAGTTAATCTGAAACACAAAAATAGAAAAATTAAAAATTCATATCACTGACAGAAAGGTGTTTTTAACTATATTTTGTAACAGATATTATCTAACAGACAATGAAGAAAATTTATCAGCATGTGATAACATACTCCAACACACAATAAAAAAAAAGCACTAATTCTAGGGAATTGGGAATTCCATCATATGTCAGAACCTAGAAAATGACAGATGCCTCCAACTAGCCAAGATGGTGCCTTTTGATAGGTAACCAGAAAGCAATAAATAGGAAAAAAGTTGAGCAGTGTTCCTGTGCTCAATCAAGCAGAGAGAATGTAGATCTGACACTCACCAAGCCTTATTTTACTTCTGATTCTATTAATGACCTATAATAGTTAACATTGCACTGCAGACACCACTGAACTGCACCAAATGTTACGGTATCAAGGCTTTCACTAAAATACCAAAGAGGCTTTTTAAGCTTAAGTAGTTGTTTCAATACAACTAAAAATCCACCCATAATGCTTTTATAATGTAGCAAAATAGCTAAATTCACATAAACTAGTATTTAGATGTACCTTCAGGGCTTTGCCTGTGGACCTGCATTTGAGGGGAAAAAAAAATGCATTACAAAGCAATTCTGTCCCTTGTGTATTTCAACACAATCAAAACAACAAATCTGAACTTGGGCAGTAAAACTGAATAGCTCAGTCTCAAGGCTGGCATCCATAAAATACTAAATAACTTAGCTCTTTCATTATAATCAAATTACTGAATTAAAACTACAGAAAACAAAGACTCAGATAGGTCCACAGTTCCTTCAGGGGTTTGAAGTGGTCTAAAAGTCACTTAGAGAAACAATGATCTAAACCTAGCTGCCACTTTTGCCCTTTTCATCTTATTGCCCACCTCTAGGTTTAGTAAGTAGGGAAAAACATGAATGCAAAAATATTTTTGTGGAGATGAAAATGAAAATTTAAGGCCAGGCAAGGTGCAGCATGCCTATAATCCCAGTGACTCAAGAGGCTGAGGCAGTAGGAGCACAAGTTTGAATCCAGCCTTGTAACTTAGACCCTGTCTCAAAATTCAAAATTAAAACAAAAGGGCTGAAGATGTAGCTCAATAGAACACCCCTTGGGTTCCATGCCCAGTACTGGAGGTGGGGGATTGTGATTAATTCAAGCATTTGGGACTAGGTAAGTTTAGCTCAGTGGTATTATAGTGCTTGCCCAGCATGCATGAGGATCTGGATTTGATCTCCTGTACCATTAAAAAAAAAAAAAGTAGCCTTAAAAAAATAAAAATTAAGCAAATATTCATAATCTACTAGGCAGAATTAAAGAATTTTAATCTCTATAGTATTCCAATACCACATTTCAAGGTAATTTCCAACAAAACAGCTCCATTCCTAGGTGAAGGGAATTATGTTTTTGCACTCTCAGTACAGAAATAAGACAAAGCACCCTGGATTTAAAGTAGTAAGCTAGCAAAACACAATTTGTAACCCTGCAACCCTATTGCTCTTCTACCACCCAAGAGTCACAATATGTAAAATGCAGTTCCTAACAAAGTTTCAAATATCCTGCCAAGTAATGAGTTTTCCCTCTACTGGAAGACTGGTAAGTTTAGCCATGGAAACTCTCCCTGTTATAATGCTGTGATTTCTACCATTCTCGGGTCAGCTACTACCAAAGTTGTCCTAAAACCTAACTTTAAGCTATCATTTCCACATTCAAGTTCCCTCTGGCCCAAATCACAAAGTTCATCTTCTGCCTATTCCCCAACTTCTAGAAGAGGTTTGGTCTGGACAATAAATGGAATGGCAATCACCAAACAAAGAAGAGGAGGAGGAAATGGGCATAAATTAACAATGTGTTTGGGTTTCATGGTTAATCATAGGATATGCTGTGTTGATAACTGTATATCCTATATGACTTTAGGTTCTTAAATGGGTACAAAATAAAATAAAAAGAAGCGTAAGAAGGACTTTGAAATGTCCAGTGTGTGCCAATGACTGAACTGTTTGTAAGTCTCCTTCTGATCCCATTCCTAGAGGCATCCATTTCAGCTCTCATCCAATCAGTATAACTATAGTGGCCCAGCAAAGTGTAACCTCAGGAAACCTGTTCACTGATCACTTGACAGGAATTTAATTACTTTCTACAATATATTTAATAAATCCCCAAGGACTGAAAGAAAAGTTCTCTGAAGTAAGCACCATGGTTCAATTCTCCATTACTCAAGAATAATTTCTCTATTAATAAGCTGCTATCAAAAAAAGAAAAAAGAAAAAACACAGTAGGGCATGGTGTCAAACACTATAATCCCAGGCAACTTGGGAGGACAAGTTAGAGGCCAGCCTCAGCAACTTAGCAAGGCCCTGTTTCAAAATAAAAATAAAATATAAAAAGGGCTGGGGGTGTGACTCAGTTATAAAGTACCAGTACCAAAAAAATCTCCAGTACCAAAAAAAAAAAAAAAAAAAAAACCACTATTGTTAATACTGCAGCACATACACAAGAAAATGGAGAGAATGATATCCCATGGCATCAATGAGCAGCAGGGTGGTGGTGGTGGTGGTAGTATTAGGAATTCAACCCAGAGGCACTCCACTGCTGAGCTATATCCTCAACCCTTTTTATTTTAAAGACAAGGTCTCATTAAATTGTCAAGGCTGGTCTCAAACTTGGCAATCATCTTACCTCAGCCTCCTGAGTTGTTGAGATACATACCACCATGGCTAGCCCATTCTACATTTTCCTACCATAAAATGCACAGCCATTCATCATTTCTTTTGCCTAAGGCCTTCTCAAAATATAAGCAACATTATTTTGAAGAATCTAGTATGGCTAAACTCATCATATTCTCACATAAAAATAAATAAAAAGAAACAGTTTTTTTCCTTACAAAATAAGAAGAGAGAATCATGGTACAACCAGCCAGAATGGATGCCAGCACAACATCAGGTGGTATTTCCGAACCACTTCTCCCAAGGATAGGGGTAAACATCTCAAATACTGCCCAGATGAGGTACAATGCATAAAGGTAAGGAATAAACATCCCCAAAAGATAAAGGGCAATAAATTTTCCTTGGGCACCTAGGGGAAAAAGAGAAACAAAATACTTATCTATGAAATTTTAAAGTGAGATGCAGATTTTATAGTACTAGTACATATTGGCACCTAACAGAAATTAGATCTCTTGTGAATCTTACCCTTTAGGTACATGTTATCTACTGAGATAAGACACTTTCACTCAAGAGAAAATACACCTAAGTATTTAAATATACAAGTATTATAAACACAAGAATGGGTTGCGGGGGCTGGGGTTGTGGCTCACTCAGTGGTACAGCACTTGCCTAGCACATGTGAGGCACTGGGTTCGATCTTCAGCACCACATAAAAATAAATAAAATAAAATAAAGGTGTTGTGTCCATCTACAACTAAAAAATATTTAAAAAAAAAAAGAATGGGTTGGGGTATAAGGTATAAAATAAAAATTTGCCTGGTATGAAATTTTTAAAAGACAGTAAGAGTTTGGAAAGCCTATTCAATGAGACAAAGAAGAAGAAGAAAAAGGAAAAAATAGTTTCTGGAAGCTTTATGTATTTTAAGGTATTTTCCCACTTGTATTAAAACTAAAAATACCCTACCATGCTGTTTAAAGTCCTTGTGCATGCAAAGCTTCGTGAGCAATGGAAATGCTACCCAGACTGCACTAATGAATGCAGAGCAAAGTCCTTTGTAAGTGAGAGTTATGAGAAAACCACAATGCACAAACAACGAGATGTCAAAAAACACTTCTCCCAGATACTGGTCACTGGCATTCTGAAAGAAAAAAAAAATAACAAAATAATAATAATAAACAAGTAGTCTCATTCATGGGTCATTCATAACGACCTCTTATTATAATACAACTTCCATTGCTTAGGAGAACTACATTTTGTTTTAAGCAGGGTCTACCCTTTAAACTGAAAAAGGTCAGTCCTACCAGAAGTAATAAATTATTGCTGCATAGGAAAGGGCAATTTAACAAGATGAAGTGAAAGCACTATTCCTTGTATCTAATCTGTGCTTTTCTTCCACCAGGCAAATAAAACTTTTGGCAATGTTCCAGAATTAAAGGAAGGAATCTCCTATAAACATCAATTTTTCTAAGCTTTTCCTTTTTGTGCAACTTCCAAAGACTGTTTCAGCTAAACTACAGAAATGACCTACCAAGGGAACATCATCAACTGCTGCAGCACCACCAACAGCATACCTGGAAAACTGCATGCCCTCTGAAGCAATATCCATGTTGGGTTTGCCTTGATTTTCCTGAGTCTTTTCTATCTCCAACTTGTCACCCTTTGCCCCTTCTTGTGTTCCTGGTGCTTTCATATTATAAAATTTGAACTACATTTTTTTTTTTGAGACAAAGTCCCAGGACTCCTGTGCAGCACCTTGCACTCTTCAGAAGAAGGCTGCCTTATAAACTTAATACTTAAAAGTGAATGCAAAAGGGATTCTATTAATGCAAATATAAAAGTTATAATTCTAATGCATAAATACAAAAATGAATATAATATATCTTTAAGTTTCTCTTTGCCTTCTCATTTCTATTTATCCATGTTTGTTTTAAGGGACCCTACTTCAAGAGCTCAAGATTTCCTGTCATATATTTTCCAAAGAAACTATGGTACATTTGTCAACTCCCTCTTAAAAAAGAAAAGACAGGGTACAGCTGTTGAATATTTAGGAGTTCAACAGTGTTGATCAAGAGATTTGACATTTAACAAGAAAATGATTCTGAGAATTCAATTTGAAACTGAATGCCACTCAAACATCAAAGAGCTAAGCAATGAAAACTGAAGTAACTGAAAATATTTTACAGTAAGTGCCTAAACTATACCAAAAACAAACATCCCTCAAATCTATTTTCATCATCACCTCTATTTGTCGATTCCACTCTTGCCTTAGTCCAATCCACTATATACACTGTTAACTAGAATTTTCTTCCTAAATCACGAAATCTCTGTCCTGCTAAGAAAATTTTAATGGTGGTTGCATTGATATTTAGGGTCATGCTCCAACTTCACACTGCTCAACTTTTCAGTTATTGTGCTGTAATCTTCTCTTTATTACACTGGACTTTTTACTGTGACCCAAAGGGTACATTCCCATCTTTGTACGCTCATCAACCTGTTCACTGTCTAGTAAACTTTAACTCATGCTTCAAAAACCTCATTTGGATGTCACGACCTCTAATTTTTCCTGACTTCCACAAGCAAAATTCATCTCTCTTGCCCCTGTATTCTTATAGTACTTTGTATGTCACTGTTTCACCTTGTCCCACAATGTACTAAATTCATTGTAGTCCCCACCTATTCCCAAATAAAACTGAGCTCCTCAAAGAAAAACATCACATTCTCATGAATCTCCATAACATCATGCAGTAGCATGATACCATGCCCACTGAGTGCTTAAAGAATATTTGTGAAATCAAAACAAAATACATTACCCCTTCCATTGTATTTTCAGCCTCAAATATTATGATCAGACCATTGAAATTAGTGAAAGTAAACAGACCCTTATTAAGCATTTCTATCTCACTCCTATCCCAATCAACAATATTCAACCATACTCTGGTTACATATACCTGCACTAAGTATAAACATGTGAAACTAAGCCCCATAATGATTCTTTTGGAAACCAAAGCCACTAAGATAAAAACATGAGTTCAACTGTAAGCATAAGGTTAACCTCAAAGAACCTTTCTTCAATAGGCCCTGCTAACGTGGAAGGGTTCCTCAGACCATCTCACAACATTTACTGAAACTCAGACCAAGGTTTAGCAAACAGACATCCTAGTGGAAGGATACTGGATTGTAGTCTTACATATATCCACTCTAATCCCCTACTAAGACAAATTGAAGGAATAGGAAAAAAAAAAAAAAAAAAAGAGCAGATCTCTACTGGTTGTCTTGAAAATAAAGGAACTAAGAAAATTTTTCCCTCTAATACACTTAGAAAATCAGAAACCATGACTCACTGTACTTCATTTTTAGTTGTTCTTTCATAATCCTCATTCCCATTTTACCAAATCTACACAGTTGAAACCATAACAGTATGACAATATTCTCTAAAAATCAGTATAAATCATTTGGGACCCTATTTCCCTTCCCACATTTTCCATTAGTAATGTGTCTTTAACTCATATAACAAACATGCATACTGTCAAAATTTACATCAACATCATACAGGTTAAAAAAAAAAGGTAAAGGAAAACTAAAAACTTTAGGTGCAACATTCTTTTAGGCAACAGTACTTGCTGTGTGTTAATGCCATATGTCAGACACTGCCTAAGCACAGGGAATACAGCAATGAATAAAACAATTTCTGCCCTCATGAAGCTTATCTCTCAGTGGAGAACAGGGATATCCAAACAACAAATATAACTGGGTGAACCCAGGACAGGTTGGTAAATATGACAGCACAGTTACAAAAACTAGAGCAAATGCAACAGAGGCAGAGGGCTGTGCAAACAAGCCTTGTTGTCACTCCATCCTAAATACTGTTTATGGCACAGCTTTCATTTGAGTTCTATAACACAACTTAGAATAAAAACTCTTCTAGCAAATTAACGCAGTTGAGGAAGCATTTCACCATGCTGAACAATTTCTGATAGTTTGAAAGACCAAACAATGAATCCCACTTGAGTTTGTCTTCTTTTCCTGAAAGCACCAAAAAAGAAATCAATAAATATGCCTAACACTTACCACATAATAAAATCTTTTTGCAAGGGTGTGTATGAATATTATTTTGGCTACAGCTGCAGTTCCATACAGACAAACGGAGACATAGAAGTGGTTATACCATGAGAGAGACTGTCCAATAAGAGAGATGAACACTGCTATAATGAGAACCGTAACAAGGCTAGTAAACCAGCTAATGAGAGTGATGCCAAGTCCACACAAGAAGTCTTTCATGTAGTTAACAGCTAATGAAGAGAAAACAAAAAGTTGAGGTCACTATCTTCATCAAATCAATTATATAACCAGTTAGCAAGCTAAAGGAATAAATGTTTAAAAATTCACCACCATAACTGAAAATTAATAGAATGTCCTAGTGTTGAAGACTATTAATTAAATGTTAGAACTGGGAAAAGATCAAAGAATATTATCAACAAATCAGATGTCTTCTAGATTCAGGTACATCCTTACTAAGGAAGGTCATTTTAACCTTTTTTTTTTTTTTTTAAAGTGGGTATTAAACCCAGGAGTGCTTAACTACTGAGCCACGTCCCCAGCCCTTTCGATTTTTTACTTTGAAACAGGGTCTCGCTAAGTTGCTCAGAGCCTAAGTTGCTGAGGTTGATTTTGAATTTGTGATCCTCCTGCCTTGGCCTCCCAAGTCACTGGAATTAAGCTATGCACCAACTGTGCCCGGCAGTTTGTTTTAATCTTTAACACCTTAGAGATGCTTTGTGTACCAAAATATTAACCAGGAATGTAAAATTTCACATAAACTTTTGCTAAAAGAAACTAACATTAAAAAAAGAAAAGAAAAGAAACTAACATAGACAGGGGAAATAGCATGGGAAAATAGTAATCAAAAATTATTTAAATTGTTACTAAATATTTTATTTTGTAACAGCACGTAACACCTTAGTCTCAGAAACATTTCGAACAGAAACATTTCAATCAGAAAGGATCAATTTAACCAAACAATTTGTTCATACTTCACAACAGTGTGCTGTTAGTCTAAAGTGTGGCAAAGACTTTTTATAAAATGGGATTTTTCTTTTTTTTAATAATATAATTTATTTTTAGTTGTAAATGGACACAATACCTTTATTTAATTAATTTATTTATATGTGGTGCTGAGGTTCAAACCCAGTGCCTCACATGTGCTAGGCAAGCACTCTACCACTGAGCCACAACCCCAGCCCAAAATGGTACTTCTCATTAAAAGTAAATCTATAAACAGGGCATGGAGGCACACACCTATAATCTCAGCTACTCAGAGGCTGAAGCAAGAGGAATGTAACCAGTAGCTAGCCTGGGCAATTTACCAAGACACTGTCTCTAAATAAAATAAAAGGGCAGGGAGTATAGCTCAGTAGTAGAACACTTGCCTTGCATGCATGAGGACCTGAGTTTAATCCTCAATACCACAAAAAATTAGAAAAGTCATCTCAACAAATCATTTTTCAATAGCTCCTATGTGGCACTTGTATAGAGTACTTTTATGGAGTAAAAATGGACTTCACCAAGACTTAGAAGTGTAGTAAGCATATCAATTTAACATTTATTTAGAAATCTCTTATAACATAAATCAAGCATTATTTTCTTAAGATTTTTAATGTCCTGGAAAGATATAAGCACAGTAACTAAAAAACTTTAAGCAAATCCTACAACAGTGTTTGCAGTTTTAGAGGAAAATACTTACTCTTATGTCTGGGTTGCCACAATTTTTTGCCCAGGTAGAAAACCACAGCCATTACCACCATATAGTTTATTACTGAGCCAACACGAGAGGGGTAGGCAATGACAAACAGACCAAGTACATCAAAGAAGACCATGTTTCCATGTCGATACTCTGAAGAAGTAGCCAGCATATCAGATGTAGCTAGGTATTTAAGAACTGCTAAAATGTTATCACCTATTAGTAAAGACAGATAATAAAGATGAATCAACTATTTGAAAGCAATTTATATGTACAATTTATATGTAAAGAAGAAATAATTTATCTAGTATTTGAATAAGGAATTAGCTGGTAGCTAGGCACAGTGAAACACACCTGTAATCTCAGCAACTCGGAGGCTGAGGCAGGAAGAACCCAAGTTTGAGACCATACTCAGCAACTTAGCAAAACCCTGTCTCAAAAAATAAAAAGGGCTGGGATGTAGGTCAGCAATAGAATGCCCCTGGATTCAATCCCCCGCCCCCAAAAAAAATAATGCTGGGCCTATAATCCCTGCTACTCAAAAGATTGAAGCAGGAGAACCACAAGTTCAAGGCCAGCCTCAGCAACTTAGCAAGACCCTGTCTCAAAATAAAATCTATACGAGGGCTGATAGTACATGTGGTGAAGTAGTAGAATGCTTGTCTAGCATGCATGAGGTGCTAGGTTCCATCCCCAGCACTGAGAAAAGGAGGCAGGGAGGGAGGCAAGCAGGCAGGGAGGGAGGGAGGGAGGAAGGAAGGAGCTGATACAAATGTGAAAAGACAAAGCTTCCTAACATTTCTCCCTATTCCTCCCTCCACTTTTCTTTTTAAATTTTTCAAATAAGACCCATACTCCCTATTTCACTGGCTCTCAATTTGGAAGCAGTCTTTGTCTTCTATTAGAACTATTCAGTTTTGCAAAGAGCTCTAACACCACATCTGTTTCATCAGGCTAGTTCAGAGACCCCTGCATCTTTCTTACCTCTCAGAACTCAAGGTCTGCTTCCTCTCTCCACTGCCAATATAAATAAGAATCACCTTCCCACTTCCCACCATGGCTAGTGGCATCCCATTTCCCCAGTCAGCTAAGCTTTATAGTTTGTCACCTTTGCTGCTGTCCATCTGATTTATCCCTTCTATCCATTGCTGAATTTGCATTTTAAATGCATCTAATTTTCCATCCCTCCCCTTTTGTTTCTATCTTTTGTCAACACCAGTCTATGTCCTCCTTATTCCACATGAAAATCACTGTCAGAACAACCCATCTCCTGGCTTTCTCCTCCATACCATCCACAATGCACCGCCAGATCAACAATATTTAAAATTGTCTTAATAAGTTCATTCATGAATCTTCAATGACTCCTCATCCCTTTGGCACCTTCTTGCTGATTTTTAAAAAGCCTACAATTTTCTCTCCCTCATACACTTTTACCTCATCTCCCTACTTCTGAAAATACTACTTCTATTCCAGTCTGCCTACTCACCAATACCCTCCCACAAACAAACATTGTCTACCCATGTTGTGCCTACTTGGAACATCCTCTTTTCTCTGCAGGCCAACTTTGGCTTGCTTTGTACCAACTCTGGCTCAGCCTCAGAGTTGTATCTTCTCACTCTGGATAATTTCCAGAAAACACTTTAACTCCCTGACCTTTAAGCCTCTCACCTACATGCATCACCCACCCAGTCATGGATCCAAGTAACTATTTTCTATATTGGATAAGCTACCCACAGCTGTTGTCCTAATGCCACCTCCAATTTATAGCTTTTTACCCACTTTGGCTACAGATTTATTGCTCAGCAACCCTACTGAAACCCTGGGTCAACTCCCTTTGCAAATCCTTGTAATTAATATTTCTATGTTCTCAACTGCTAAACCAGAGAGCAAGACTAAAACTTAAGCCCTTATCTCTCCAATTCCAAATCCCTACCTCATTCTACCACATACTGCCTCTCTAATGCTCAGGCCACAGAATATTTATAGGTTTTACAGGTCATCCCTAATATTTCATCTTATTGTACATTGAAAGTAGAATTTGGAATACCAACCTGCTCTCTGAATGGAATCTGTTTGAATTCTGTCTGCTGTGTCATACTTGGTGTGATAAATATATCCATTTTCAATAAAAGCTAAGTCTATTCCTAAAACAGACAGAACAACAACAACAAAAGTCATTTTGTTTTCAATATCAACATTGCTTTAGGCCTATTTGTTTAACATATTGAATTCCTAAAAGACAAAATATCAAAGGGGTGGGATGATTGCTCTGTCATATTAATGAATGATATAAATTCTCTTCTACATTCTTACAAACTCTGTACATATGGTACATAATTCAATACATAATGACTGAGGAAGTACATTACTCCATAGGAAGGCATTATAAGTCACACAGCAGGAGGTAGGAATACTGAGTTTGGGCAGTCATCAAAACTTTGCCATCTATATCCTTGCTGGGCCAAATTTTAACTTCAAATAACTGTATAAGTCCCCAAGGGAGTTGGCAAAGCAAGACAACAACAATGAAAGTCAAAGACCCCTGAAGGATCTATTACCATCTTTTGGGAATGAAGTGCTAAACAGTTCTCCCCTGTTTCCTCTGTCACATTGTGGGGCAAGATGATATATTCTAAAAGAGGCAAACATTTAAATTAGTATGAAGTTTTATAAGGAAAACATTAAGAACTCTACTTAATGAATCAGAATGCGCAACTCACACAGAATATACTCTCAGAAAATGTTTACTCATAAACTTTCAAGAGGTAAAGCCTGCTTTTAATAAATCAATGTTGCACAATAACCATTGTTATACCAGTGACAAAATACCTGGAATGTTACCAAAATCCCTGAAGATACGGAAGTCAGTATCTGAAGGAATGATTCCACTCTGAAAAACCTCCTGACCCACCACAGACGCAAAAGGGTGTTTAGCTGCTGTAACATAAGCTTGAACCAACCAAGGATTTTCAGGACCTGAAATGAAACATGACAGTACAATACAAGGTTAACCTAGTAATTTTTTTTAACATAGACTACTAATTTTCTTTTTTTGGAAGGTGGAGGGGTGGAAGTTGTGCTAGGGATTAAACCTAGCAGTGCTTGGGCCTAGGGGCACACTAAGCAGGCACTAAATCGCTGAGCTACATCCCTAGGTCTAGAACTAATACTTTTAACATACCCAAAAAAGTAATAGTAGTGGCTTTGTAAATGTATCCAAAATTTATTTTAATCCCTTTTCTATATTTTCAGACGTTCTTTAATATGTATGAGTTCTAAAATGAAGTATAACCTTTTATAAAGATAAACTTACTGGGGCTGGGGCTATAGCTCAGTGGTAGAGCGCTTGCCTAGCATGCGTGAGGCACTGGGTTCAATCCTCAGCACCACATATAAATAATAAATGAATAAAATAAAGATCTGTCAACAATTTTAAAAAATTTAAAAAAAAAAGATAAACTTACTTTAACTTATAAAATAACAATACTACATAAAGTTTAAGTCTGAATCTGGGTTGTGGTACACACCTATAATCCCAGCTACTAAGAAGGCTGAGTTAGATGGACTGTCAGTTCAAGGCCAGCCTCGGCAACTTAGCCAAGACTCTTGTCTCAAAAAATAATAGGGGTAGGGATGTGGCTCAGTGTAGAGCATCCCTGGATTCAATCCCCAGTACTGGGGAAAAAAGGAAAAAGAAAAGAAAAAGTTTAAGTCTGATAATGGAAAAATCATTTATAAGTCTATCATCCTAAGATAACTACTATCAGTTTTATATCTTCAATTTTCTAATATATGAACATGTACACACAGCAACAATGTACAAAGTCAAAGGGTATACTTTGTACACTGCTTTCACTTAACATTATATCATGAATTTTCCTATGATGCTAGATATTACAATGATCACTTTAATAATTCCCATAACATCTTACTGAATACAGCATAAAGTTCCTTACTACTGCTTATAATTTTTCATAATTAATAATCCTGCATTCATATCATCATGCATAAACACCTTTTGCAAAATTGGGATTTTTTTATTTAGGATTATGGGATAAGTACCTTATTGTTCCAAATTATTCACTCTTCCCTCTCTGAAAAAGAATTATATATTCATACCTTAGCACATATGACTCATAATGCCTCTCTGTAGAATAGGTACATACACTTCCCCACATTATTAACTGTAGGCTTGGCATAGATTTTCAAATATTTCAAATATAAATCATCTTGTTGCCCAACTTGGTTGGAAAGTACCTGTTTTGTATGTATAAACTGTTGGATTCAATTTGTTAATACTCTATTTAGGACATTTGCAACAAAGTTTAATGTTATACACCAAAATCTCCACAAAAGTCAAACACACACACCTTATAACTCAGCAATTCTACTCAAATGCACATACACATACATGTGTACCAAAAGACATTTACAAGAACACTTACAGTGGGACCATTAATGAAAGGCAAAGACTAGAAACAAATTAATGTCATCAGTAGAATTAATAGAAAGTTGTAGCATGGAATATTATTCAGCAAGGAAAAACAATGAGCTACTACTAAACAAAACAAAGATGAATCTTAACAGCCAGAAGGTTGAGTGAAAAGAAGTCAAACACACAAAGGAAACATAATGTACGATTTAATTTATATAAAGTTCAAATATAAGCAAAATTAAATCAAGATATGTTGAGATATTGATAACCTTTGGGGGCAGGAATAACTGAGAGGGCCACAAGGTACCTATCATATTCTCTGCCTTGATCTGAGTGATCTTACATGATTACATTGCATTTTTTAAATTCATTAAGCTGAACACTAAGAACTATGAGCTTTTCTTATATTATAATAAGAGATGAAATAAAGATACCAAAACATAACCTTAAAATTTCATTTTATGCTCTGTACCATAAAAACTACTTGAGAAAAACACAAGACCCATTAGCAGGAAAGAGATTTACAGTTTTAAAGATCCACTATCTGGTATCTAACCCAGCATAGATTCCATTGCAACATCCAAGTGCTCTATCCCTACTCCAGCCTCTCATGGATCATCCACTGAAGTCTACAGGTTGTGGATAGGTCAACTTTTGGTATAAAAAGGGAGGGTGGAGAGACTGGGAAGGGAAGATAGCTCCTGAGTAAGATAATCCCCATGATATAAACAAAAGGGAGCCCCTTAAATGAGAAATTCTCTGCCTTGATCTGGGTGGTGCTTACATGATATATACCTGAAGATTTTATATTACATGGTTATTAATCATAAGAGGTAGATACAAATAGTATCCCAATTTTACAGATGAGAAATTACAGCTTAAAGCAGTTATATAACTTGTCTAACGTTCACTGCTTAGAGCTTGCTGCCATTAAGGTTGTGAGGTTTGAGTTTATGTCATTTAATTACAGACTCTGGGCTCTTCATCACTCCTCTATCTCACCTCCTCCCAAAAGCTTTTATCTTAGTTATCCCAAAGAGAAAGGTGCCAGACACATTTAGAAACATTTTCAATTTGCATTCTATCTCTTGCCATCATATAAATCCTATTGCTTCCAGGTTGTTATCTGTTAATTACTTCTTAAAGAATAAGCCCCAGCCCAGCACAGTGGCCCACACCTATAATCCCAGTGACTCAGGAGGCTGAGGCAGAAGGATACAGCCCTCAGCAACTTAGGGCGAACCTGTCTCAAAAAATTTTCAAAAAGGACTGGATATGTTGCTCAGCAGTAAAGCGTCCCTGGGTTCAATCCCCAGTATCAGAAAAAAAGAACGAGTCACTTTTTTAATGCAAAGAGTATAGACATGTGTGCTGTTGAAGGAAGCTAGAATTCAGTGAAAGAATGAAAAGTCAAAGCTCCCCGAAGTGGTGTGAAGGCAGAGCCACATCATCATTCCCACAGCTCTACCTCTTTCCACCTTTGGGTGGTGGCACTGGCACCCAGAAGAAACAAAAAAGGAAACTTAATAAGGAGAAAAAAATGGCAAATATTGTAAATGAAGCCAAGAAAGATAAGGCCTGAAAACTGGACAGTGAATTTGCCACAGCAACCTTATTAACAAGAGTAGTTTTGATGGGAAGGCTGAAGCTGACAGAACTGGTCCAAAAGCAGAAGCAAAGTCACTTGGAGAAAACAACTATAGATCAGTCTCGAAGAATTTTGCAGTAGATGGTCAGAGAAATAAGGCTGTAGTTGGAGCTGGGAGAAATAGTGGTTTTCTTTAAGATGAAACCTTAAGAGAACTTAAGAGAAAAAGAATTTAAGTCACCATCTATATAACCAGTCTCCTACTCATGAACCTTGAAGTTATATTCAATGTTTTACTCATAAAAAATCCAAGCCAGGTGTGGTGGTGCATGCTTGTAATCCCAGTTACTCGGGAGACTGAGGCAGGAAGATGGTGAGTTCCAGGCTAGCCTGGGCAACACAGCAAGACCCCCTCTCAAATAAAGTCAAGACTATATAACACTTAGCTCTATATGTCCGTGTCAACTATCTCTACAAAATAAATTCTCAGAAGTGGACCAGCTAGACAGAAGAATCTACATTTCAAAAAGTAATACATATACTCTACTCTCACGTATATCTAAAACAACAACAAAGTAATATACAGTCAAGCATAGTGGCACATGCCTGTAATCCCAGCAACTAAGAACTAAGGCAGGAGGATCACAAGTTCAAAGCCAGCCTCACCAACTTAGCGACGCTCTAAGCAATTTAATTTTCTCCCAGCTCCCAGGCTCTAAGCAATCCTGTCTCTAAATAACAAATAAAAAGGGCTGGGGATGTGGCACAGTGGTTAACCATCCCTGAGTTCACTCCCCAGTAACCAAAAAAAGAAAAAACTGTAATACATATTGCCAAAATACATCATTCTACATTTCTACCAATAGTATATAAAGATGCCTGTTTGTCTACACTCATCAGCTACATCCTCATCATATACCTACTTTTTGAGTGAATCTAAAATAAATTCTTATATGAATTTAATTTCTTATTATTACTTAGTTTGGCAGTTTCTTAAAAAGTTAAAGTTAAACATACCATATGACCAGAAATTCCTAGGTATCTATCCAAAAGAAATGGAAATAATGTGCTCACACACAGACTTCCAAAGGAATATTGACAGCAGCAGTATTCACAACATAAGAGTAGAAACACTCCAAATATCTATCAGCTAATGAATGAATAAACAAAATGTGATAGATTCATATACAATGGGCTATTTAGCCATTTAAAAGAAATGAAGTACTGATACATGCTAGAATATGAACCTCAAAAACATACTAAAGAAGCCACATACAAGATACCATGTTATCTGCTTCCATTAATATAAAATATCTAGAACAGACAAATCTGCAGAAACAGAAAGTTGACAGGTGGTTGCCTGCATTTGGGGAAAATGGGAATGAATGCTAATTGAGCATAGGGGTTTTTTTCAGGGTGATAAGTACATTTTATAATTACAATGATGATCACTCAAGTCTTGTGGATATACCTAAAAACCACTTAATTTTACACTTTAAAATGGCAAATTCCAGGGTCTATGAATTATATCTCAATAAAGCTGTAATTTAAATAAAAGAATGCATTCTAAAGAAAGATATAAAGCAGAGTATGATCCTGTTTTTAATAATATACACACACACATATATACATACACACTAATGTATTCCAAAAGGATAAACTGCTCTGGGTGGTAGGAACACAGGTACATGAATATTTTCACAAGAGAAAATAAAAGATTCTGTGATCCTTTTGTTCATGCGCTTTCTTGCACTCAAAGTTGGTAGTATCTGAAATTATTTCTTTAACAGGAACTTATATTGCTGGCCTAATCTGTCTAAATTTTAAAAGGATGGATTTTATAACAACTTCACTTTTATGAAATCAAAGCTTCCCAACTCATTGTATCACTGATCTGATAAATCAGTCTTTCTGGCCCTTCTTTAAAAAATTATTCTAGTCTAATCTAGTAATGATTATTCTAGTCTCTAAAAACTCTCAAATAAACATCTCTCTGAAGTGACAATGAAACTAGAGAGTACAGACTGTTTTAACTGAAAAACTTCCAGGACAGGACAAGTATATCACCACATAGAAAAAGGGCTTGTTTAAAACACAAAGGACAGAGGCATCTGGCTTATACATTCAAGCACAATTCCATATGAAAGGGGGTAGGGAGGAGGGGGATTTATCCTCTTTTTTAAAAAATATCTTTATTTATTTATTTTTATGTGGTGCTGAGGATCAAACCCAGTGACTCACACATGCAAGGCAAGCGCTCTATCACTGAGCTTCAGCCCAGCCCCCCTCTTTTTTTTTTAATATATTTTTTAGTTGTTGATGGACCTTTATTTTATTTATTTATATGCAGTGCTGAGAATCAAACCCAGAGCCTCACACATGCTAGGCAAGCATTCTACCACTGAGCCATAACCCCAGTTCGGATTTATCCTCTTTTAGTTAAACATGAAAACAACACTAACTAGCTTTCAGAAACACATACCCACAAAAGCTAGTCTTTGTAGGCACTTGGATCAGAAGTGAAAGCAATACTGGGAAGGTCAGAAAGTAGGAAGCTTTCAGGTATGCAGTTTAGCCACAAAAATAAGCACCAAAACTAGAACGGGGGAAACAGTACAAAATTTCAGAGAAAGGGGAGAGATACTTCATCCAAATATGTTGATGATTCTTCAGAAAAATATTAATTTTGAAATATGAGGGTTTTAGAATGAGTAAAACATTTAAATTATACACACACACACACACACACACACACACACACACATATATTCTGCTAATGAGTCCTAAGTAACTTTTTTGCTTTATTATTAAAGTAATGTATGCACTGCAAAGCTTTAAAAAAGTCAGAAACCATAAAGAGTATAAATAAAGCAGTAAGGACACTTCTGGCCTTAATTTCATTAAGTAATGTAGAGTTCAAACTGCTTCTTTACATTTTGCTCTCTCTCCACTCCAGGCACAACCACCCTAGTTCCACCAGCAAATACCCACTATCTAACTGTGACCAGTTAGATAATAAATTAAAAATTTATTTAAATTTTCCAGATAATGCAATTATTTCTAAATTTTATGTAGCTATATAATTTTTTTTAAAATATTTTTTTAGCTGTAGATGAACACAATACCTTTATTTATTTTATGTGGTGCTGAGGATCGAACCCAGTGCCTCACACTTGCAAGTCAAGTGCTTAACCGCTGAGCCACAACCCCAGTCCCAGGCTATATAATTTTTAACTAAGATACATACATTAAGTGAAGAGTAAGGACTTTGGGCTAGTCAGACCTAACAACATTGAGTACTCAATAAATATAAATAAATAAAGGAACTGACTTGGGCCTGGACCTGAATAACCCTAAGTAAATGTGGTTTCACCTGTTTGGGCTATACATATGTAGAATATGCTAATATATATACAGAGAAAAAAATTCAGGAAAGCTACAGACTAGCATATAAGACTGGATTCCTACCTGGATAGGAGGAATATGGGAACAGGGTACTGTGATAATAACTAAAAGCATGAATATAAAGGCACTTAGCATACAACATACTTATGAGAAGGAAAACATACAGACATGCTACTGCTCATATGTAGCCCTGAGATTTTCACAAGAGAAAAGACTGACTCAAAGTCCTGTTTGCTTACAAATTTCTGCTACTGCTTTTGATTTGGTTGTTGGTGAATGTGTTCCTCCTACCCTGAATGATATTCCAGAGGGCATTAATAAAATGTAGCAGCTACTTACTCCTATGTTAGAGTCCAGCTTCTCATTAGTTAGATCAAGAGGAAGCAATGAGGTTTAGAGCTGAAAACAAAGTAAAAACCTCACTGCTTGGGGCTGGGATTGTGGCGCAGTGGTAGCGTGCTCACCTAGCATGCATGAGGCACTGGGTTCGATCCTCAGCACCACATAAAAATAAAATAAAGATATTCTGTTCACCTACAACTAAGAAAATAAAAAAATATTTAAAAAAAAAAAAAAAAACCTCACTGCTTTTTATCTTATGACCTTGAGATTCTTGAAGGCTTACCTAAAGTAAAACACACATCCATTTTGAAGCATAAAAACTTAAAACAAGGGCTGGGGATATTGCTCAATTGATAGAGTGCTTGCCTCACAAGCACAAGGCCCTGGGTTCAATCCCCAGCACCACAAAAATAAATAAATAGATAAATAAATATTAAGTTGGATGGAAAATAAGTATGGTACTGTTCAAGTTACAAAAACACACTTAGCATTTAGCATTATTTCATAACTTAAACAATACCATGTCTCTCACGTGTGCTATAAAACAAGATCCCATATCACTTTATTCACTTCCCTCATCAATCTCACCCAACGCACCACTCAATATTAAAAACTTCTGGGAAATGTTATATGTCTGGATAAAATGCATAATCCAAATTTCTAACAGAGCAGGGGAAAAGCATAGAATTTCCAGTGTGAGGTTTTAGTAGCCCTGACTAAATAAATCCATGAGCTCTGAATTAAGAAAGATAATAATTAAGTTGATATTTATCAACTGTACCTTGTTATCCTTAAAAAACTTAATCATAAAATTTAAATTATTTTACTCGGCATGATGGCACACACCTGTAATCCCAGCAACTCATGATGCTGAGGCAGGAACACAAGTTCAAGGTGGCCAGCCTCAGCAACTTGGCAAGGCCCTAGGCAACTTAGTGAGACCCTGTCTCAAAAAAAAATTAGAAGGGCTGGGGATATAGCTCAGTAGTAAAGTACCCCTGGGTTCAACCCCCAGTACTAAAAAAAAATGAATAAAAAATTTAAATAGGGCTGGGGCTGTAGCTCAGTGGTAGAGCGCTTGCCTAACATGCGTGAGGCCCTGGGTTCGATCCTTAGCACCACATACAAATAATAAATGAATACAATAAAGATCCATCAACAACTAAAAAAATATTTAAAAAAAAAATTTAAATATTTCTCTGGTGGATTAAATATTACCAGATTTCATTTACATTCAAATTAATTCAATGATAAATTTAAATCCCTTAAATTACAGGTAAATTTTCTCATTTTAATTCATGAAATGGTACTCATTTAAAATTATTTATATTGTGATCACCCATAAGGAATAAAAAGAATGTTCACTACATTCTGGTAGTAATAAAGAATAAACTCTCTGAACCTGAACTGCCTAAATTCAAGTCCTGCTCTGCCATTTACCAACTGTGAAAACTTAGGCAATTTATACTTTTTTACATTCTAAAAAAAATGCTCATTCAAGCATTAATCTTTAAAGAGGGTGGGTATGTTCCTGAGTGATAACAGCACTTGCTAAGCAAAAACAAAGAACAAAAAAAAAGATTAAGGAATTACTTAAGTTCAAAAACTTTCCACTTTCCAAAAAATCAGAATTGCATTAAAATAGACAGTGCACGGTCTTGCATACCTGTTTGGAACACAAGTTCTTTCCCTCCTACACCAGCTGCCTCCAGGTTAATAAATGCACGAATCAGGCTGGCCCAGGGGTGCTGAGTAATGAAACCATGACTGGCCTTAATGAGAAGGAAAAAATATATATATAGGTTAAATGATCTGAAGCTCAATTTTTACTGTACTTATTTAAAGGACAGAATGGCTATCTTCATGAGATAAAGAATATGAGAACAAAAGAATTATTTCTCAAAGGCAGTCTCTGAAGACATCTTCTGTTTCTCTTTATGTGTAATGGCTGTGTACATTTGTTGAGTTTTAGAAAGTCATCCATCAGAGAGGCAGCCTGATTACCATGAGTGGTGCCAAACAACATCCTTGGTAAGTGTGAGGCTGTGCAAAAGAAAGGACAAAGAGAACAGGAGTAGGGAAGAGATAATTCATATGGCAGGACATTTGTACTATATGCCTGTCTGAAAACATCTCTTGAAACTCCCGTCAAATAAAACTGAATGAGTAATTATGCTATCAAAAAGCTCTCATAAGAATCAAACACTGCCAAGATAAACTGTTCTGAGTTGAGTTCTTCAGATACTGAACATGTTAACATCAGTGGATTTTCTAAAGTACTGGCAGCTACAATATGTCTTTTGTATACCATTTTATAATACTATTCATATGAATAAAATGTGTTAGTTATTGTTATTATTCTCATTATTATTCAAGCCTGGTATTTAAAACAGTTCTCACCTGCAAAACATTTTCTTCAGCACCATTGAAAAGAAATACCACAGCATGCTTTAAGGATTCTGAAGATGTTGACAAGACACGAAGGACTTCCAGCATCACTGAACAGCTAACTGCATCATCACTGGCACCTCCAAAAACCAGAAAAACAGATTTGCTTCACAGAGTTTAGAACCTTTACATTATAACTGTAATGACTAAGAATGGAATTTTTCCCTCAGAGAAGCATCACAAAAGCTGCATGACCAGAAGCATAACTCTTTCACTGTCAGGTGACCACTATCCCCACCACAGATAAACCTCATGAGGATCTTTGGTTTGCTCACTGACTTACAATTAGAGACTAGAACCATTTTGGGCTCGTAGTACACAGTATCTGTTGAATAAAGCAAACAGATGAGACCTAAAGTCATACTGAAAACTAGTAGTCTCAGCAACTGAAGCCTATTTGTGTCATTCTTTATCCTTATTCTGCATCCTCTAATATTCTCATTTCTGGTACTTATTGCTTCCTTCATCATCTCCCATTGCCACCCACTCCCTTCTTGCTTATTTCCCTGCCAAAATCATAAAAGCTATAAATCATTCCACATCAACAGAGGAGACAGTTTGGATGGTGTAGTATTTTTTCAGGTTCTTCCAAGCAGATCAATCATATGATGGAAAAGCACAATGAAAACATTAGTCTAGTAGAAACGTAGACTAACTACCTAAGTCATATCCCTGGTCCCACCACTGACAAGTTAGAGGATTTAGTCAAATCTCCTAACCTCTTAATTCAGAAATTTTATATGTTGATTAAAGGAGATTTTAAAAAGAACTCTAGTGCCTTGTTTTTTTTAAAGCACTACAAGAAGTAGTTAAAGGAACTGACCAGGCATTTGATGATATTCAGGAATTACTGTTAAGTTTTATAGGTGAGGTAACTTGTGGTATTGTGATCATGTCAAAAAGGGTCTTTATTTTTCAATAATACAGAAGGAAAAACAGAGGACTTATAACTAAGATCTGCTTCAAAATCAACAAGGAATAGAAGGGTAGCAGCAGAAAAGTAAGATTGGACCAGTGAAGTTGAATGATAGGTACACTGGGGTTCATTAAACACACTCTTTTTCTATGTATTTGAGATTTTCCATAATAAAAAGTTTAAAGAGCCACAGGTGGTAACCCACACCTGGAAACCTAGCAGCTCCAGAGGCTGAGGCAGGAAGATTTTGAGTTCAAAATCAGCCTTAGCAAAACTTCGTCTCTAAATAAAAAATAAAAAGGGCTGAAGATGTGGCTCAGTGGTCAAGTACCACTGCGTTCAATCCCTGATACCAAAAATAAACAATAAGTTAAAAAAGTAAATAAGTAAATAAGAGTAAATAAAAACAGTAAGTTTAAAGAGTATTCAAAGTAAATAAATTCTATCATAACCCAAGCAATAGCGTTTCTGGACCTACGCACTGGGAGGCAGGGTGCTACAGTTTAATGGATATTTTAGAACAGGAAAGACTTGGAAATAAATTTTAGCTCTTGTTTTACTCCACTATCTTCTGGTCTAGGAAGCAGACTAATGACATCCACCTCACAGGTTTGTTGTGAGGATCATACAAGACAAACCTGGTACCCAAAACCTGGGAGGCATTCCATGTTAATTTTTCCTTCTCCTCTCAGTAAACTTATTCCATTAAGTTCCAAGTTTTCAATTCTGGGAACATAATATTCAAATATCATTTCAAAGTTGCCATAATTGGTATATTTATTGCTTAATTTAAGTTTTTTTTTTTTTTTTTTTGATACTGGAGATTGAACTCAGAGGCACTCAACCATTAAGCCACATCCTCAGCCCTATTTTTTGTGTTTTTTATGTAGAGACAGGGTCTCACTGAGTTGCTTAGCGCCTCATCATTGCTGAGGCTGGCTTTGAACTCGTGATTCTCCTGTCTCAGCCTCCCTAAGTGCTGGGATTACAGGCTTGCGCCACCGCACCCGGCTTCAATTTAAGTGTTTATGGCTGTTCCACATCTGACACAATGAGACAAAATGGGTTAAGGAAGCCAGCTAACATAAAAATGCTTATTGCTTATTTGGGATCTGTTAAATTCTAGATCCATTTCCTACTCAGGAAGAAACACTATCAACAATTCTTGTCTTGGTAGTGATTATGAATTGTGGTATTAATCAAAATGAAACAAGGTTATAGTTATACAATTACTATTCAGCAAGAATATGTTGCTATCAGTAAAAAGTGCCACCTTTGGCTAGGTGTGGTGGCATGAACCTGTAATCAGTAGAGTGAGACAGGAGGACAGTAAGTTGGAGGCCAGCCTGGGCAACTTAGCAAGACCCTGTCTCAAAATAAAAACTAAAGGTTGGAAATGTAGCTCAGTAGTAGTGTTCCTAGGTTCAGTCCCTAGTACCACCACCAACAACAACAACAACAAAAATAGTGCCATCTTCCAGAAATAAAAAAATTTTAAAAAACATTTATTTTTACTTTGAGGCTGAGAATCATTTTAAAATAAAAAGCAAACAATAAAATTTTTCTTTATTAAAAGTACAAGGGAAATTAAAAGGTATTTATCTTTATAGGGTTCATTAGTAAGTTAAACTGTCCATTTATCTTCCCTTCTTTTAATGGTTCTGCTATCTTAGAAGAAAAAGGGGAGTAGCTGAATTGAGCCCAAATTTAGAATTAACCCCAAAATAACACAATAACTCTTCTACCAATGACATAGAACCTCACAGCAGACCCAAAAAGATAATTAAGGCTTTTGTGTGGATAACATTACTCCTAACTTGTATTAATTCCTGAGTTTCAAAAACAATAGGGCTGGGGATTGTGGCTCAGTGGTTCAGTACCCCTGAGTTCAATCCCAGGCACCCCAAAAAAAAAATTCCTCAGAACTTTAAAATACTCATGGGACTTGGAGTATAGCTCAATAGTAGAGCACCTGCCTAGCATGCTCAAGGTCCTGGGTCCAATCACCAGAACCACAAAACACACACACACACACACAATCTCATGCTTCAGTGAGTTCATCCCACAAGAATAATTCAGGTAATAGTCTATTTGATGAATGTGCAAATCACTATCTTACTATTTTTAACAAGTTCTTAACAGAAATTTCCTTTAGACTATTGGTATGGGTATTCTTATAAAAATTTAGGTAAAAATGGATTCTAATGGCTCCCAAAAATACCATTCTTTAGTTAGTGCACTACAAATGCAACTTGTAACATATGGCACCAAGAGTAACAGAATATGCCACCCCAAAATATGCCACTTTGGCATAAAGATTATTTTGAGTTGAAAGCAACTGAGAAGCAGATAAAAACTCCTGCCTTCCTCCTATTTGCCTAAAAGCAGAATATAAACTTATGAGGTGTTCTATCTTCCCTCTCTACCAAGAAGGATAAAGGCTGATCACCAAAGACAATTTTAGACCCTTATCAACCTAGAAACAGCAGCAGAGGAATCTAGATGACAAACTTTACTAACTAGCTTTTTTCTACAATATATTTGTACTCCAACAATTTACTGACCATCAAGACTCAGAGTCCATTTCCTTTGTCTTGTCAATTCAAAAGGCACTGTTTTTTGTTTTTTTGTTGTTGTTCTTGTTGAAGATGCTATATTATATAAACCAGGGTTCTAAGCCACCTCTTTGATATTTACTCATTTTCCCTGGGTACCTTCCTTGTATACATGGCAATAAACTTCTGTTTTTCTCTTTCTAATCTATCTTCTTAGGCTGCAGATATAGTTCAGTGGTAAAGTGTTTACCTAGCATTCATAAGGTCCAGGGTTAGATCCCCAGCACTGCCAAAAAAAAAAAAGACCTTTTTGTAATTACAGGAATCCAATCCAACTAAAAACTATGAAGGACAGAGAGAAAATTATTTTTCCTTCTTCTACATTTACTTATATACACTTCTTTCTTATATAATGTCCTTAAGCAATTACGGTATTTATTTGCCCCTTCCCAGAATTGATGTATAATAGAGAGTGATGCTTGTATTATTATGGCTTTTATTCTGGACATAAAAGACCACTGGTTTTCCTAGCATGGAGGGAAGTACTCCTGCTTTTACATAACAAAAGTATGCATACTGATTTCTAAAAAAGCCAAGTACATTCTAAATGATAACATTGTAAAATGCTATTTTCTATTTGCATCTATCCACTTTTCGTACTTTAATTATTGAAAACATTTTTCTGAGGTATCTTATTTTACAAAATGAAAGTTCAATTTAGGGAATTTCAATCATTTGGCAAATATATATTACATCAGGCACTGTCCTAAATATCAAGTATTCTATTTTGCCAGGTTTTTCACAGCAAGATTTTAAATTAATTGAGTACTCTAACAGCAATGGCACACTCTCAATGAACCAATATTCTCACTTTCCAGGTCAACAGAAACTGCCAGAAGTAGTGTCCTCCAAACCATGCATCCCTTAAAGGAAAGACTGTTCTTTACCAAGTATCCCCACTGCTTTTATAATACCTAGCTGAGCAAACACCTGAAGTGGCAGAACCTGACTCCTGCACACAGGACACAGACTATCTGGTAACACTGATTAGGCTACTTCAAAGTCTACCACAAATATTTCATGATTGGGATACCAGTATTAACATTAAAAAAGTCATAATAATGAAGCAAATAAGAGAAAACTGAATGGTTAGATCTTAAACTGATACTAATTGTCCTGCCTTACATCACAATGAAAAAAAGACTTGTTCAAGAAAATGGTCCCCAAAACTGCCCAAACATCTTAGAATTAATAAACTTTCTTAGCTGTGATGTCTTAAAATGACTGCAAAACAGGTACATACCTGGTGAATTTGCCACTGAGTCAAAATGACAGTTAGCCAAGACAGCATGCTGGGCTCCATCTCTGGGTTCCACCTTTACCACAACATTGGTGATGTTGTCATAGTAGCTCGTAAAACCTCCCAAGAAGTCAATGCTAAAGGAGCCTGTAGGCCGTTGTACATCTACTGAAATCTTGTGAAGTCTATTACTTTGAACTTCAATCAATTTAATCTGTTCTAAAAGGTACTGCACAGTCAGAATTTCATTTTCTGGACTTCCTGTAGTCCTGGGGCCAATGGATGTTATGTGTTCAAGATAATCCCTGGAAGCAGCCAAAAGAATGATGACAAACACTTTGTAAGCTTAAAACTAATACTTAGCATAGAGGAACTTTTCTATTACATGCTAATTCCTCCCCCAAAAAGCTTAATTCTTTGACTTCTCTTATTAAAAAAGACTGCCTTGTTATTAAATCAAGCACTTATTTGCAAGCACTCTACCACTGAGCTACATCCCCAACCCTATAGAAAAATCACTTGGAAAATTCCATTATTTTATTTTGCCTCCCAAAAGTTAATGCCTTCAGTTTTCTCTACCCATCGGCTTCCAGTTTCCCCCAATCCCTATAACAAACCGATGTAAAGACAGGATTATATTCAAAATGTGTAAACGCTAAAGGCTGGATAGGAGAGAATACAACTTCAGGGTGCCACACTCCTGAAGGTTATTGATTCTGGGTTTCCAATTCTAAGTGGCAGAAATCAATGAGCAAAGACAATCAAGTCAAGAGGGTAAATAAGCAAAGAAAAACATTGGTGAGGAATGGACTCAGCCTTCCTACTGTGCACAAAGGACCTAAAAACTTCAATTCAGGTCACAACTCTACCCTAAAGCAAAAAAAAAAGTTTTCAATGCACCAAAAATAAGGAAAAAAAGAGAGGGTTAGGGGTGTTCCAGAAAGTCCTTAATAAGCTTTTAGCACTTTGCATTCAAAGAAAGTTTTTAAAACACAATTATTGTTGAAAACTGCTGACTTAGGATTTTATAGCTTTCAGACACTTGTTACTATACCTTCAACTTAATCACATTTCCTAGCATATCTAAAGGTCTTTTTAAAAACAAGTTTAAACCTTACAGTCACTAACCTAGAGGACCCTCAAAGACAATTTGAGATCTTCTGAAATTGTGTGCAAAGTTCCCAATGGGTCTTCTACTTATACTCTATAGCTTTCAGATTTGGGGGCTGTGAACCTCAGAAAAAACATACACTCGCCCCTTCCAACAGTGCCCCCCACACACACACAAAAACGAATTTATAGTACAGTCTGAGCACATATTATTAAACTCTCATTCATTTCATTTTAAAAGTAGGAAAGCTAATCAAGGCAAAAAGGGGAAGTTGCTCCAGAAGATGTGGCTACCACTAACAACCATATGCTGGGAGGGCGGATGAGTAAGTGAAAAAGGAGGCTCAATCCACCGGGCCACCGCTAATTTGCACCACAAGCTAAACAGGGGCCCAGGCAAGTTCCCATCCCGGCAGTTCGGACTCCCAAAGGGAGGACACCCAAGGCAACCCCACCCCACGTGCACCCAGGAGGCAAGGACTAAACCTCCGCGTCCCGCACCAGGTGCCCACAGGTACCATGCCCTGGCGCCCGGGTAAAGAACGGAAAGGGACGCGCGGGCAGTGCCAGGCGAGAGCGGCCGGTACCTGGCTTGGCGCGCGTCGAACTCGCCGCGGTGCCTAGAGGTCCCTGGCAGCACTAGCTGTTTCAAAGAGAGCTGTACAAGAGCCCGCAGAGCGAGCAGGTAGAGCGCGATCCCCACCACCGCGCGCGCCTCAGACAGCCCAGTTCCCGCGCCCCTGCTGGCGCCGCCGCTACCCCCCGGGCTCCTCTTCCGCGTCCTCGGGCCTCCGGCCGCGTCCACTAAGGGCTCCTGCGCCGAGGCCTCCGTCTCCGGTTGTGACGGGGCCGCCAGTCCTTCCCGACGCTCGACTCCGGCGCGATGCCGCCTCACAGCAGCCGGCTCAGAGCCCCACTCCATGGCCACTAGCCTTAGCCGCCAGCCCAACAAACCCTGCCCGCGACGGCCCCGGCAGCCCCGGCCGCCGCCGCCGCCGCCGCCGCAGCCGCCACCGCCGCCACCACCGTCGCCGCAGCGCCTCCTAGTGAGCGGACGGAAACTGCAGAGGGCCAAACTTCTTCTGATTGGCCCGTCCAGCCGCGTCGCGACCGGTTTCTTTGGGCAGATCTTTGACCGCGGCAGGGCAGGCCCAGGCTGAGCATGGTAGGTGTTTCTTCTCCTGTAGGATTTCCCAACCTGATGCGGAACAGAGATTTCCAAATGGAAAAACTCCCATAAACTGAGAAACGTGTAACCCCAAACAAGAGAGAGAGAGAGCGAGCTTTTAAAAGAATGCCGGTGGCTTTTATGGTGCACCAGGTGGATGAGGGCAACAATGGCCCGACGTTCTTAAAGAACATTAGAACAAGGCACAGAAAAAGTAGGTTCCTGATTCTTAAAATGAGTAATCGGCCTAGGCAGAGAAAGCCCAGCCTATTGCTTTCACATGAATAATCTAATCAGATCTTTATAACCCCGTGTAATTGAGGAATATCTACTATGAACCAAGCACTGTGCTTAGTGATTTGACAGTGTCTTATTTAATTCTTCTAAGAACCTGGAAAAGGAAATATTTTTATTCCTATTTAATACCTGAGAAACTTAGAGGTAGCAGATGAAGAATTGAAATCTAACTCCGTAGGCTCCTAAAACGGCATTCTGCTCCTCTACTACATATGACACTCTGGAAAAGAAGGTCCAGAAAAGTTATTCTTTCAATGTCTCCCTCCGTGGTGAGAAGCATAACCTTGGCTTTAGTGTGGATCCTAGCGATTAGTCTTCTTCCCACTTGCTTGTGCAGTGAACCTCTCTGTTTAATTTGTGTGTCCAGGCACGCAGTTGACGCAGTACCATAAGCCTTACCTAGGGACCAACTGGGAAAGCACACTGCACAATTTCAACTTAATACATTTGTCAGATGTAATGCGCTATGGTTTTCCTCCAGCTAACCTCTCAGGCTCTTCTGCCATCAGAATGCTTCTTATTCCCAGCTCTCCAGCTGGACTAGCCTCTTTCAGACTTCCTGCTTACCATTTTTCCTTCTACAACAGGATCTTCTTACATGCTATTTGGATTACCTAGAATGTTTTTCCCTTCCCCCACTGCCTAGTTACCTTAACTTCTAACTCAGTCCTTCAAATCTCAGGGTAAATGAGAAACAGGGCCACATAAGCCTGGGAGAGAATGTGTAAGTGATACTTCCTCAAACAAGAATCACCTAAGAAAATTAAGCCTGTCCTGTTTCCCCTATTTGCACCTGACACATGCACAGGATTATTTAATGTATCCTCATTAGACTGTAAGTTCCACAAGGGCATCATGTCTGGTTTTGCTCACTGTTGTCTGCTCTTAACACAAAATTGACATGTAGTATATAGTCAGCAAATAATTCTTTTTTTTTTTTTAATTTTAAGATAGGATCTCATTAAGTTGCTTTGGTTCTCCCTAAATTGCTGAAGCTAGCCTCTAACTTAGGATCCTCCTACCTCAGCTTCCTGAGCTGTTAGGATTATAGATGTATGCCACCTCACCCAGCAATAAATAATTCTTGAGTGAATGCATAAATGAAAACATAACAATTTAATGGCAACAGCATAATTTTAGCTCTGTGAGATTTTTTTCTAGTCTGTAAGCTCCATGAAGCCAAAAACAATGTCCATCTTATTTATTCATCACCACATCCATAGTGCTTAGCTCTGTGCCTAGCCCATGTCATCCCTCAATGAATATTTATTGAATGAGAGGAGTATATATTGACTTCTATAAGAACCAGCTGTTTTTGCTATTTACTTCCCCTGAAACCTAGACTTTCTACCATCTTTGAAAGACCTCAAAATCAACTGTGTCCGCTGTATAACAAGATGTGGAGGTGTCTAGTGCTTAGGGGAACGTCACAAATGTCTCAAAGTCTTTTGTGCTTTACTTATTTTGTGTCATCATTTGCTGGGCTGATTGGTATTAGAAATCTAGGGACAAAGTAGCTTTCAGGATCTATGTGATTGGGTAAATCACTTGAGCTTGCTTTTTCTGAATGAATACTGCATGGCAAACATCTCTTACCATATCCCATGGGAGACAATGTGTCATAATAAAAAATATCCTGGTTGTTGGACTCAGAAATATCTGAGTTCCTGGATCTGGTACCTTCAATACATAAGGCATTATTTAAGTTATAATTTCACCAAGACTAGGTGTCCTTATCTGTGCTAATGGATATACCTGCTTTAATGGGCTTCAAGGAAGATTAATCAACTGATATATGTGAATAGTTCTCACACATGATCCTCATTAAAAGCTATTTTAGAGAATTTTCCTTAAATAATCTTTTATAGATTAGAAGTGATTTTCCTATCATGATGATCATAGAGCCCTTGGGTAGTGCAAATGAAGCTATAGGTGAGTTGTTAGAAGACAGTTTTTCTCTTAAACTTATATATACTATGGAATTCACATTTGAATATTTTTGAGCTACCAGATGTGAGATATCTACTCTGTCAGTTATTGATCAAGGTGGGGAAACAAAAGAACAAATCAATGTTTCTGCCTTCACAGAGGGTACATTCTAACAAGGAGAGAATAAACGTGTGTGTACATGTGTGTGAATAAAATGTCAGAGTTAAGTGCTATGAGAAAAATACAGCAGAGAATTGAGAATGACGGAAGCTGCTATTTTATGTCAGCGATCAGGGAAGGTTTTTCTGAGTAGATGACATTTGAGGCGAACTGAATGAAGTGAGAAAGAGGGCCACATAAGCCTGAGAGAGAATGTCCCAGGCAGAGGAAAATGAGCTGGTATGTTCAGAAGCAACACTGAGAAGGGGCTGTGATGAAAACAGACCAAGCCATAGGGCCACTGGGAGAAGTGAGATCAGAGCAGCAGACGGGGACCAGAGCAGGGAGAGCCTCCTGGTCATAGCCAAGGACTTTGGGGGTGGTTATGAGCAGTGAAAGTGTGTGCTCTAAATGATGGTTCCTAAGATCTCTCAGTCTCAATCCCAGGCAGAGCAGCAGAATGATTACACCTAGATCACATAGGCTAATAGACCTTGAGAATTCAAATTGCTGATGAGGACAAGTTAGATATGGAGGCTCTAGCTGCCTCATATGGTAAGCTATTAATCACTGGGGCTCAATCCATTCATTTGGTTTGTCAGACAAGTATGTTTTTCTTGTTTGTCCCTCCATGACAAAGTGAGAGCTAAACTGACTGACAGGCATAGAAATGCCCCATAAGCTTTCTCTCTTGCTATTTCTTGGATATTTCCTAGTAATTTGGCCAAAATGAGTGGAAGGGCATGTGATCTGTCAGGATTCAGGTGAATTGCCAGCCTCTGGCTCCCACACAGGCCATTCCATAGCTGATGTGCCTTAGAAGGAAACCATAGCATATATGCCTCCTTCCTTGGAAGAGGGCCTACCAGGGTACCAGGTGAAGTTCCCTGGGACTGAGGCCTTTTACCTAATGTACAATGACATTGAAATTAAGTGTGGTTCCAAGCCAAGAGATGGAGAGTCTAAACCAAATGCAAAAGACAGATTCAGATGTCAAAATCTGAAAGACACAGTGAGTCAAAAGACTGAAAAACCAAGAAGAGTAAGGGTTACAAATGCAAGTAAGATCTTGTGTAAATATTGTAGACAGGTGCTGTTGCCCATAGCTGGGTTTAATGTGGTCGCTTAGGTAGTGTTAAGTGTGGGCCAGCTTTGTTTAAAGGACCAGGGATGGAGCTGAGGTTCAGGGAACACCATTAGTTTTTTGGTTGGTTGATTTAGATCCATTAAGGCTAAGGCCTCAGGGTGCTACTAGACATCAGATCTTCCTAACTATGAATCTCTAAATTTTCAGGATCTGGTGAAAAGGGTCAACTACAAGGCATATCCCAACAAGTCAGACTACCTAGGAGCCAACAGGAAAGGGCATTTCAAAAGGCACAGAAGCCAGATCTGCAAATCTGACTTCTCTTTAAAGGTTTGTTACCTGCCCCTCATGAGCTGAGCTGTCCATGGGGCCTAAGACAGCATACCACTCTGACCTCCCCTGCAAACCTGAGTTGGATCCCTGCTATCTAGTTCCCTGTATCTAGGGGAGCAAGAGGAGTTAGAAAGAAAGTCCAGCTATGTCTTACTGAATCTTTTATTCAGTGATATTCTCTAATATGTTGATTTTAAAATCAGCATACTACAGTAATATAGCCACATCAATAATTGTAGCAGTGCAATTCACAATAGCCAAGCTATGGAACCAAACCTAGATGCCCTCAACAAATGAATGGATTTAAAAAATGCAGTATAGCCAGGCACAGTAGCGCAAGCCTGTAATCCCAGCACTCTGGGAGGCTGACATAGGAGAATTGCGAGTTCGAGGCAAGCCTCAGCAACGGTGAGGCCCTAAGCAACTCAGTGAGACCCTGTCTCTAAATAAAAAACAAAACAGGGCTGGGGATGTGGCTCAGTGATCAAGTACCCTTAAGTTCAATCCCCGGTACCCAAAAAATAAATAAATGCAGTATACATGTGCAATGGAATATTACCCAGCCTTAAAGAAGAATGAAATTATGGCATTTGCCAGTAAATGGATGGAGCTGAACAATATCATGCCAAGTGAAATAAGCCAATCCCAAGAAACCAAAGGTAGAATGTTTTCTCTGATATGTGGATGCTAACTTATAATAATGCCGGGGAGGCTAGGGAAGAATAAAGGTACTTTGTATTAGGCAGAGGGGAATAAAGGGAGGGGAGGAGGTATGGGGGTAGGAAGGACAGTAGAATGAATCGGACATATATGACTACATAACCAGTGTAAATCTACATCATGTACAACCAGAAAAAGGAGAAGTTATACTCCATTTATGTATGATGTGTCAAAATGCATTCTACTGTCATGTATAACTAATGAGAATAAATAAATAATAAAAGAAAAGGATTCTCTGATTTGGGAAGAATATAAAACTGGCCAAAAAAGCCTTTTGGAGACTAGGAATAGAACTGCTATATGACCCAGCTATCCCATTCCTCAGTATTTATCCTAAAGAACTAAGGGCAGCATACTATAGTGATACATGCATACCCATGTTTTTAGCAGCACAGTTCACAGTAGCCAAACTATGGAACCAGCCTAGGTGTCCATCAATGTGTGAATGGGTAAGGAAAACGTGGTCTACATACACAATGGAGTTTTATTCAGCCAGAGGGAAAAATGAAGTTATGGCATTACTGATAAATGGATGGAACTGGAGAACATTATGTTAAGTGAAATAAGCCAAACTCATAAAGTCAAAGGTCATATGTTTTCTCTCACATATGGACGCTAGAGAGGAAAAAGCAAAAGGATGTTCATCTGTGCAAATCAAGTATGTGAAAATGACTTTAGCATAGAAGGAGAAAGAAAAGGTCAAATTATAGTACATTCAGAGTTTGGAATATCATGCAGAATCAAATGCAGTATTACCAAATTCTGTTCAGTATTGTGGGAGAGGTGCTCACATTATAAAGAGAAGAAAAAAATGAAAGTACAAAATTGAATAGATGAGAGTATACTATATAAATAGTAAATATAGCCGGGTATGTTGGCTCATACCTATAATCCCAGCACTTTGGGAGGCTGAGACAGGAGAATTGCAAGTACAAAGCCAGCCTCAGCAACTTGGTGAGACCTTTCTCTTCATAAAACACAAAATAGGGCTGGGGATGTGGCCCAGTGGTCGAGTACCCCTGAGTTCAATCCTCAGTGCCATAAATAAATAAATAAATGAATAGTAAATATATGGAAGGTAATTCACTGGACAATACCAGTGGTTATCTCGGGGATTTTTCCTCCTCTTTATTCATTTTTCTCTTTTCCACCTTTTCTACTGTGACTTCAGCATTTCCTTTAAAAGCCAGGTGCCTGTGTTCAGGCTGCAGCAGTTCTGTGCCTAAGAAAACATTTGTCTTTTGAGCACTGTCATTTTAATCCTTAGAAAGACTTATAAATTAGGTCCAACATGGATGTGATACGACAGGGAAGCACAGTATCAAAAAAGTTAATCTCTGGTTTTGGTTTTCCTCAAAGAACTTTTTTTTCTTTCCAGTGCTGGGAATCAAACCCAGACCCTGGTACATGCTAAACAGATACTCTACTGCCAAGCTACATCCCAGCTCCAAGCACATTTCTACTAAAAAGCTTAGGGGAAAGATTCAGTAATTAATCAATTGCTGAACCAACACATTTTTTGAGAGAATTTTCACTTATCATTTATTAAACTCAGCCTGACATGGGAGAAGAGTCAGCGAACATGCTTTTAAATGGCTTTAGATTGTGAATTTTCTTTTCCTCCTTCATAGCACATTTCCTTGTATTAGAGAAGAACCCTAAACGTCTCTAGGGACTTATTTCAAGGCCACACATTGAGGGCTTTGTTTGCATTTCTCCATAGGGCTGCAGGGGCAGGTGACTTAGGACAAGAGGGTGTGACTCAGCTATTTGGGGGCTGGAGAAGCTTAGTCATGCAAATTCACTCCATGCTGAAACTGGCTGTTTCAGTCTACTAAAACATTCAGGAGGGTATGCATTACCAGAGCTCAAGCATTTTGGAGTGCAGGAGCCCATCTCTTCCCCACCCCCATTCTAAGTAGTTCAGCACTTCCTGCACCACCAGGAACCCCGTTCCTAGGCTCTACGCAGGACTGGTTTCACTTGGCCTATGAGCTGTGACCTTCTTTGGGTCCTTGCTGGCCCAAAATAGCCTCTGCAGCTGTTGCTTTTGCAAAGAGGAAAGAAACAACAGTGGGTCTTGTATGAAATTGACAAATGTCTTTCAAAATGTGGTCCAAGGCCAGGTGCAGCAGGGCATACCTGTAATCCCAGGAACTCTGCAGGCCGGAACAGGAGAACAAGGAGCTCAAGGACAGCCTCAGCAATTTAGCAATTTAGCAAGACCTTCATCAATTTTGGCAGAACCTATCTCTAAATAAAAAAATAAAAAAGAATTGGCAATGTAGCTCACTGATAAATTACCTCCAGATTCAATTCCCAGTACTAAAGTAAATAAATAAGTAAATAAATGCAGTCTGAGGACAACATAACATGAGAATCACCTAGAGACCTGTAGAAAATCACCTTCCTGTGTTCTGTCCACCTACTGCACCAGAATCTCTGCAGGTTGGGTCCTATAACCTGTGATTCATACATAAGCTAAAATGGCAAACCATGGTGTCATCAAGGGTCTTCTTCCACATCTGGTCCACATGTCTAAGAGGACACAGTGGCAACTGTGGTGGAACCTAGGCCAGATCACCCTTCCTTCAACTTTATGAATGGCAGATCTGCATTGCCATCTTCCTATCTCATCCCTCCCTGCACATCCCCTATCCCCATCCCTAAAGGCCAGAACCATATAGCACCTTGCCACATGTGTTATACCATATAGTAGTTCACAGCATGTGAACTCAAACTAGTTTGTTTTATTCTACCACTAACCTGCTGTGTCATCACTGGTAAACCATTTAATCTTGCTATGCTTCAGTTTCCCTGTCTGAGAAGTTGGGCTACCAGGCCCTATACCAGGAGACCTGGTTAAAGCTCAAGTTGTGTTTGTTCATTGCTATTATTCTATTATTCTCTGGTTGGAGTCTTCATCTGCATGTCAATTAGGAAACTGCATGGCATTAGGAAAGATACCTCTTCTAAATCCTCCAACCCCTCCTAGGTAGGTATGAAGAAATAGTGCTTTTACATAGACCTAATTTTTTTCTTTTTCTTTTTCTTTTGGTACCAGGGATTGAACCCAGAGGCACTTATCCCTGAGCCACATTCCTAACCCTTTTTTAGTTTTTATTTTGAGGCCAGGTTTTGCTAAGTTGCTTAGGACCTCTCAATTGCAAAGGCTGACTTTGAACTTGCAATCCTCCTGCCTCAGCCTCCAAGCCATTGGGATTACAGGTGTGCACCCCACACCAGGCACACCAACCTAATTTAAAGTTGTTGAAAGGCAGCTTGCAACGTAAGCCTGAGAGAACCTTAACTTGCATCTTTAAGTAAAAGCAACCATTTAATTGTTAAGTGTTTCTTCCTACTCTGCTCTCTCCACTCCTGGAAATAGATTCATGTCCCTACCTGTGTATATCTCTTTAATACTACCTCCTTGGTGAGAGGCCTGGTAAAGAGAGAACCTGCTTTCCTCTGTCATTTCAAGTCTTTTTTTTTTTTTAATTTTTTTTAGTCGTAGATGGACACAAATTATTTATTTTTATGTGGTGCTGAGAATCGAACTCAGGGCCTCACGCATGTGAGGCAAGCGCTCTTCCACTGGGCCACAGCCCCAGCCCCTCATTTCAAGTCTTAATTCCCTTTGGTACATTAGCAATCAATGAGCAAAAAGCCGGAAGTATCAAGAATAAATTGTTTTTTAATTAAAACTTGTTCAAGATATCATTCAGCCATTAAAAGGAATGAAGTTCTGATACATGTTATAAGGGGGATGAGTTTTGAAAACATGAATCAAAGTAAAAGAAACCAGACAAGAAAGGTCACATACTGTCTGATTCTGTTTATATGAAATATCCGAGTAAATCCATAGAGAGAGAACACAGGACGGTGGTTAGCAGGGGCAGGGAGGAGAGGAAAAGAGAATCAACTGCTTAACAGGTCTGAGGATTCCTTTGAGGGTAATGAAAATATTTTGGATATAGTGGTCTGTACAACACTGAAATGTACTAAATCCTGCTAAATTGTTTACTTTTAAATTTTTATATTATGTAAATTTCACCTTAAAAAACTGATTCACTAAATAGTGTGCATAGCTGACTGTAGTAGGTAGAATTTTTAAAGAATTCTTAGTTTCAAAGACAGATACTTGCCCAAGTTCAGTTTCAATAAAGCAATTTGCTGCTCTGTTGCTATTGTCATAAACAGTAATGATAATAAATGCCTTGGGTTTCAGTAGCCTCTTACTGTCAAACAATTCAAAGTACTAAATTAGAATTTTTGCCCTTAGTTTTTTTTTTTTTTAATGTTTATTTTTTAGTTGTAGGTGACAGAATATCTTTATTTTATTTTTATGTGGTGCTGAGGATCGAACCCAGTGCCTTATGCGTGCTAGGCGAGCACGCTACCACTGCGCCATAATCCCAGCCCCGCCCTTAGTTTTTTAAAGAAAAATCTATAAACAGATCTGTGGCAGAGATTCTGAGTCTTTAGAAAAAGCAAAGGAAATGGCTTACTTCATAGCCTAAAGTTTTTGAACCATTTTCCCCCAGAATCTGTGGTTCCAGCATCCTAGCCAGAGGAAAGGTGGATCTGTATCCTTCAAGGTTGGGAGCCTGAATTGAGAGATTCAGAAAAAAAAGTCCAAGTGACAAGCAGATTTTTGTATGTTTTTCTGTTATTCCAAAGTGGAATAACAATACAACACTGTTGTGACACAACAGTGTGTGTCAGCAAAGTAGTTGTGACTTACTTAGGAGACAGAACAAAGCATTTACCAATCATTTCCTGACATGGACAGAAGAGGTAAGAGAATAAAGCAGGTCAGTTTAGGGCTGTAAGGAGTGGTGAGGACCTGTGGATCGGCTGCGTGTGTGTGTGAACTTTGTGGAATTTGGGAATTATGGGAACCAGATCTTCTATTTCTTTTTTTCAAGAAATGACAGTAATGTAAATAGACATGTGAAACCTTCTACTCTGTTAGTGTTGGAAACTAATTTTAAAAGAGAAAACCATTGCAAGCGCGAAACAAAACAGGTCTGCAAACTGGATCCCACCCACCAGCAGCCAGTTTGAAACCTCTGAACCCTCACCTTGAAGCCCTCAAAGACACACTTGCTAAAGAGAAAATATTTCCGTGTATGAGAATCTGGTTATAGGCAGGATTTCTTATCGCTGGATGTAGGGGAAAGTTGACAGGCTAGAATTTATCAGATACAGTTAGCCAGATCTCTTTTCTCTTCCTCACCCAGGTAGGTAGAAGGTGAATCTTATCAAATGCCTCCTTCCGCTCCCCCATCAGTGGCACTGTTCGGGGGTTTTGCATGAAAAATGATTGAGTAGGAGAGCATTTTCTGACATTTGTACGGATGCAGAGCTAAAGATTTCTATATGCAACAAATGTTCTGAAATGGATTATTCCCTCTCAACCCCATCCTGAAACACTGACAGGATGGAACACACTGGATCTCTGAAACTAAAGCACAGAGTTACAGCCCCATCCCACTCCCCTAGACTTGGGGCCAAGCCTGAAATAAGCAGCTGTATTTATTCTTCTTGTGTGTCCTGTGGGGAGGAAGAGGAGAGAGCACAGGGGCCTACAATAAAGCTAGCAGCTGGGATGGGATTGTGACTCAGTGGTAGAGCGCTTGCCTTGCATGTGTGAGGCACTGGGTTTGATCCTCAGCACTACATATAAATAAATACAATAAAGATATTGTGTCCATCTACAACCAAAAAAATATATATATTTTTAAAAAAGCTAGCAGCTATGGAGAACAAGGAACATTTCTCCACCCAGGGGCCAACCCTGGTAGCATAGACTCTCAATTTGAGGGGCAATCTGTAAACTCTGATGACATTGCCGGGAGGTGAAACTCAATCAAACCTACACATCAGTTCCCAGGGTTCTTTTTTATTGTGGTTGTTTTTTTGGTTTTTTTTTTGTTTTTTTTTGTACTGGAGAATGAACTCAGGGGCACTCGACTACTGAGCCACATCCCCAGCCCTATTTTCTGTTTTATGTAGAGACAGGGTCTCACTGAATTGCTTAGCGCCTCGCTGTTGCTGAGGCTGGCTTTGAACTCGCAATTCTCCTGTCTCAGCCTCCCTAAGTGCTAAGATTACTATTGTGGTGGTTTTAAAAAATTTTTTTAAATCATTGTTTATTTTTGAATTTTTAATGGTCCTGACCTGTGAACCTTCAAGATTTTGACAATTTTTTTGCTTTTAAAAATGATGTTTCTGAGCCGGGCACAGTGGTGCACACCTGTAATCCCAGCACTTTGGGAGGCTGAGACAGGAAAATCACAAGTTCAAAGCCAGCCTCAGCAATGGCGAGGCACTAAGCAACTCAATGAGACCCTGTCTCTAAATAAAACACAAAATAGGGCTGGGGATGTGGCTCAGTGGTCAAGTACCCCTGAGTTCAATCCCCAGTACCAAAAAAACAGCAAAAAAAAAAAAAAAAAA
>PVHX01005166.1:25149-39625 GCA_004024805.1 Geosciurus inauris | reverse complement strand
GAATCAAACGAAAGACATATTGACAGGGGAAAAGGCATCCATATGGATGTTAATATTGTTACATACATGGGAGCTTCACAGAAAAGAGAAAACCTGAAGAAGCAGTTAGATTTGGGGGCTGATACACCATTTCAAAAAAAGATGATAAATAATAAAAGTAACTAGACAAAGAAAAAGGTGTTTGGGCTTGTAGGGGTGATGAATTGTAGGAAAGTGGCTGAGAAATATATGGGGAAATGAATGGAACATAAGGATTTTTTTTGGAGGTCTGTTTGTGTAGACTCATCTCAGTGTCAGTTCTCTGGCTTTGGTGATAGGGTCACTTTCCTTATCCTAGCACAAGAAAGAGGTGAGAATTTATGCTCCCTCACACTGGGAAATTTATGTCCTACTTTAAGGCAGAGAGGAGGAGAGCAGAGAGCTCCTCCTGTGTCTGCTGTTTCTCAATCCCCTTTAGCTCAAAAGAATCAGTATGCCTAGTTGCATGTTTTGTGATGGCATATCCTGATCCCCTTCACCACATGGCTTATCTTCCCTCTTGCCCTGTGGCTGAGCTCACTGAAGCCTGGCATTTTAGTGCTGAATTTCCAGAATAGCCATGTGTATTCTAAAAGGCACCATGCTCTGCTGGTTCAGAAACACCACACCTAAATAGGGTGCAAAGGATTCTGTGCTCCATGTTGTATGTGTTCCCAGGTGTGGCTCAGCCTGGAGAAAGAAGGGCCAGAAAACCATGGGAATTCAGGAAGATGGGAGTTAGAGGCCCTGACAAGGGTCCTGAACACTGCTCCATGTCCACCTTCCCATTCCCATATCCACCAGTCCTCCAGAAAGTGTCCTCAAACTTGAGGGTACATAAGAATTACTAGAAAAGCTTATGAAAAAGACAATTCAGAGATTCAGATTTAGTAAATCCAGGATGTCCAGAAATTTGCATTTTAATAAGTTCTCAAGAGGTGACCCTGCTGCTGATCAGGGGGCCCAATCAAGAAGATCAGTCCTAAGGTTAGGACTGTCCATCCTCCAAGGGAGCAGAGAATGGGGCTCAAGGAGCTATAATGATGAAGTTTCACTGGGATGGGTGGGAAGAAAGGGGACCATTCTTGTGTCTGTTATGTAGGTACTTGAAAGAACACAGCTGAAGTTTTCCATAAACTGTCAGTATTAGGATTCTGGCTGGAAACAGATGGTACATTTTTTAAAGCGTTAAGAAAGGAGTCTTCATAAAGGGACTGTTTACAAAGGTGTAGGCAGGATGCAGGGAAACAGCAAGAGATGGTGAAACATCTGGGGCTAGCAACAGTAGGAGCCTATCACCACCTCTAGGCCTACAGAGACTCCAGAGGGAGCAGATGACCAGAATACCAAAAAGATGACTGTAGTTCCAGAGAAGCAGCACAATAGGAGTTATGGCTTTTTGGTGGATGAATGGAGTTAAGTTCATGTCAACTCATTGTGTAGAATCTGCCTGGGCAATAAGTATAGTTAATTCTCATTCTTTATAGTAGTTATGTTTTATCAAGTCATTGTAAACACTGAATTATTGAATACTGAACCATTGTTCTTATGGGAAACATAGCATTAGGTTCCTGTGAGTTTCTGGTCTCATCAATACATAACCAATCAGCCGGGCGCAGTGGCTCAAGCCTGTAATCCCAGCACTTAGGGAGGCTGAGACAGGAGAATCGCGAATTCAAAGCCAGCCTCAGCAACAGCGAGGCACTAAGCAACTCAGTGAGACCCTGTCTCTACATAAAACACAAAATAGGGCTGGGATGTGGCTCAGTGGTCGAGTGCCCCTGAGTTCAATCCCCAGTACCAAAAAAAAAAAAAAAAAAAAATACATAACCAATCAATATATAACTTTGTTTCATGTGTTTTTATGCTTTAAGATACTTTTGATATATATTATCGAGTCACTAACTTTGAGTTCCTGTCCCCCCACACTATAATGCATGCCTGAATACAGTTTATCTAACACATATTTTCTCTGTGGGCACACCATGGCCCTCTTGGATTAGAAACTCTAGACAGCACTTCAGTACCCAGTACTACCCTTGGGGGCCATTTTAAATGTCAAAATCACCAGTGAAAAGCACAAAATGTGGCACTAAGTAGATCTTGGAAAGAGCAAGTTTTTGCAGAATGAGAGCTGAAACAAGAAAGCAGAGTGTTAGCTGTTCCGTCTCAGCTGGGAACATGCCCATTAGATGACTCCACTTTTTCAGGGTTATGTGCATGTCCATGAATGATCCACAAGGCACCCTGAGTAGCACTGATTTTAAGATTACTAATAGAGTTTGGTAAGTGGGCAAATTCACAAATACAGAATCCACAGATGATGAGGATCAACTATTCCTAGGCGTCATTCTTCTTTCTCCCTATTAATCTACTGGTACCTCCTATTGACTGAACCCAACCAGACAGCACAAGAGCTTGATGGTGCAGACTGATAAAGATCAACTTCCTGAGCACTGAGCAGGTGGTCAAGGGTGGGAGTGTGGATCTAATAGGGACCTAGAAAATATTTGGCATGTAATCCCTTGTTATTTGTAGTAATGACTAAGATCCCTAAGGGTTCTGCCCATTTTTAAAGACATTCATTTATTTACCAGCATTTACTAAGCACCTAGCTGTAGGGCATGCACCAGGATGTGTGTGGTTAAAAAGGTCTAAAAAGGCTAGAAGACATAGTCCCTATTCTCTAGGAGCTCAGAGTCCAGAAAGGAGAGCTAATAGTCAACAGACAGATGCTTAGCACCTCCTACATCCTGGATTGTTTTGGGTGCCCAGGATACAGCAGGACCCAACACAAAGCTTTGCCCTGGCAGAAGGTATAGACCAGAGGAGAAGAGATGTGTAAAGGGCTCACTGCAGGATAAGTGCTCTCACTAGAGCATCTACTTGTCAGAATAATTATGGCAGAGAAGATGACATTGGGTTGGTTAGTGAGAGCATCCTGGAGGCAGGAAAGGGTGTGTTTGAAGCCAGTGCCTGCAGCCCAGATTAGGGGAAGAATGGTGAGAGAAGAGGGCTTGTCTAGGCACAAATGTGATTATATTACAAGCCCCAATGCTAAAAAGTACCAAAGAGAGGGACAGATAAAGCACTTCAGGAGCTCACAGGAGAGTAAAATTGTATTGAACCAGCCCTAGAAGGATGAGCAGGATTTGGCCATGCAGAGGAACCAGATAAGAGATTCCAGAGCTCCTGGAAAATATAGAATCTGGCAAAAGGCAGAATTGAAACTTGAATCTACTGCCTCTGACTCTTAGCTATGTCTTCTCTCATGGTTATTTTTCCATTTTTCTTCCTCCTTTCCTTTCCCTTACTAGTAAAAAGGAAGTGCTTTTGAAATAAAATCTTTCCTGTCCTAAAGAGGCCTAAATGGAACTCTCTCCTTGGCAAAGATGGTCCTTTCTTTCTTTCTTTTTTTCCTTGGTGGTACCTGGGTTTGAACTCATAGTACTCTACCACAGCCCTGGCCCTTTTTAATATTTTTAATTTTGAGAAAGGGTCTCACTAAGTTGCCCAGGCTGGACCTGAAACCTGTGATCCTCCTGCCTTAGCCTCCTGAGTCACTGGGATTATAGGCATGAGCCACTGCACCCAATTGGTCCACATTTTTTAAAAAAATGTTAATATAGACACTTCTGACTTCTGGGATAATATTAATGGTGGCAACTTTCTGTGTACATGGATGCAGGCAAATATAGTTACAAAAGCCAAAAGAGCAAAGAGCCACGAGCAATGCCCTGAAAGTCAAGGTATTCTTCATGTTCAAATCCCAGGCTGTTACATGTGCGGCATCAGCCTGCCATGCCCTAGGGGAAGGAGAATGTGCGGCTCTTAGCTTTGAGGTATTAAGTGAGAGGAGTAGAGAAACAATTCACCTGAGGCACTGATTTCAAAGCGTGAGTTTTGCTTGGCATCAGCAACAGGAAGAGGGACATCCTACTATTAGGACATGGGAATCCTGCACAACACTGAACAGTATTGTATTCCCCACCTTCTGCAGGGCTGCATTCAATCCTAGGATGGAATCGCATGGGGAAGACAGACAGTGTGATAAGGGGTGTGTCAGGCATGAACTTAAGAAGCAAGAAATAGGGCTGGGGCGGTGGCTCAGTGGTAGAGCGCTTGCCTCGCATGCGTAAGTCACCAGGTTCGATCCTCAGCACCACATAAAAATAAATAATAAAAGATATTGCATACAACTAAAAAAATATTAAAAAAAAAGAAGCAAGAAATATCATTTTTTAGTTTCTCAACTCAATTTCTATTTCAAATGCCCCATTTTAAATAAGGTACTGGAAATAAACCTTATTGAACAGGGGCTCAGGCCCTGCCTCCATGTCTTTGCCAGTTGCTGCTCAGGTGCTTAGGTTCTTGCCTTCCTGGCAACTTCAGTTGAGGGTATTTCTGCTCCCGGTCTGCCATGCTATGGGACGCAGGAATCTTACTTTCTTGTGCCTCTGGGGAGTTATTGAAGGTACCTGAACTACCTCCGCAGTTGTTCCCTCTTGGAGGTTTTGCCCAGGTCCCTGTCTAGAATCAACCCACTTCATCGCTTCCCTTCTGTCATTTATACTCCCCTCCTCCCACTCACCCCTGTTTTAGGTCAGAAAATCTTTTCTAGTTGGGGCCTGCTATGATTTGAATGTTTGTCCCTTCCAAAACTTACATTAAAGCCAGTTGAAGTGGTGCACGCTTACAGTCCCAGTTACTTGGGAGACTGGAGCAGAAGGATCTCTTGAGCCCAAGAGTTAGAGACCAGCCTGGGCAACAAAGTGAGATCCTACCTCAAAGGAACACAACAAAACTTCTACTGGAATTGCTATTCTAATAGTATTAAGAGGTAGGACTGACTGTTAAGTGGTATTTAGACCTTTGAGGCTCTACCCTAACAAATGGATTGATGCCTTTACCACAGGAGTGAGTTCTTTGTGAGAGGGAGAATTTGGTGCCTTCTCTCTCCCCACTTGTTCTCACACCCTCTCTTTACCCCTGGTACCATCTGCTACCCTGATGACAGGGCAAAAAGGCCCTCACCAGATGGCAGCACCTCAACAATGGACTTAACCTCAGAACTATGAGCCAATAAATTTCTGGTCACCATAATTACAATCTGTGGTATTCTACTATAGCAGCTCAAACCGGACCGAAACAGGGGCTTATAAAAAGCTATGCTCTCTGTCAGGATGATTTTGCCTTTCCTGAGAGGCGATGAATACACAATGGCCTAGTGTGTGTGTGTGTGTGTGTGTGTGTGTGTCAGATCTATAAAGCAAAGCATTGGGGAAGGAAAAAAAATGAGTTAATAACTCAAGAGCATTTTCCCAGGATATCATCATTGTCCTTAGGCTCTGCTGGATTTGAGCAAAAAAAGATTTAGGGAAACAGACTCTAGCATTTTTCTACTCAAGATATATGGTGGAGTTTTCAAAATCATACTTGCTGATTTTTACTTTCAGTAAAATCAGTTTCCCATTTCTGCTCCTTACTTTCAATATAACTTTTTTCCTTCTTTTAATGAGGAGGGAGCAGGAGCTATGTATGTCAGTTTAATTAAAAATCTATTTGTCTAGTTCCTGAGATGGCACTAAAAGCAAGTTCCTTCTCCACTGAAGTGGACAGTTGGGAGCCTCAAGCATGCAGAACGGGCTCTGAGACCCTGCAAAGAGAAGGTGGTGGGAGGTGCTGAGCCAGTGAGCAGCCAACCATTCTCTTTTCCTCAGTACCCACAGAGCTCCCAGCCGACCTTGGAGAAAGGATGAAGGTCCTTCTTGGTTTGCCTAGGGGAAAAGCAGACCAAGGTCAAAGGATCTCAGTGGGAGCAACAGCAGTGGCAGAAGGACAACAGAAGGACACTGCATCTTCTGTTCTGTGGCCATTCTGAGGAGAAAGATCCTGGCACCTCTCTTTTTATGGGGCCAGTTAGATGTTGTTCTTCCTGTTATCAGAAGTGACCAGATGTTCAGGGACTGTCTACTGAGACACAGGCCAACTACCAATCTTTTAGAAATGTAGAGTTAGTTAAAAAAAAAAACACACACATACTTTTCATTTCATACTTAACTTTGGCACCTAGCGCCAAACTTTTGTATTGTAATCAAGGAGTGTACTTGATTATCCATCTTAACCATTAGGGCCCATGTCTTTAACTTTTTCAGGGCACAGACTGACCAAAGAAAGTTTTCATTATTAAGAGTGTTTCCTTATTGGCTCAGTGGTAGAGTACTCGGGAGTATAATCCCTGGTACCAAAAAATAAATAAATAAACAAACAAATAAATAAATAAATAAAGTCATTGGCATTTTCAGAGACTTTTGGGAGGGGCTCAGGCCCTATAAAGGATCACATTCCAGCTCCCCGCCAAGACATTGTGTAACAATTCAATTAAATGCAATAAGGGAAGCCCAAAACTGATCAGCTCCCTTAAATGTGAGTCAGTGAAGAAGAGTTTTGTCTAGAAGAGGAAGAGACCCAAACATCTGTTTCTGGTAGCACAGGGATTTTGAGAAAGCTTCTTTTGAGCCTATTTCTGCTCTTAGTTGAGAATCCCAAATCCTGGGTCACTGCAAGTACACTTATGATAGTGAGAAACTCAGTGTCCTCAGGGAGAGGGACACCACCCCATTGTCTTAGACTAAAGCCAGTTTAAAGGCCTTGGTAGACATGGAAGGGTAGAAGTGTCACCTTTCTGGCACTGGGCACCTCAGTGACTTTTCATTTTACGGCCATGGCAGGGGAATTTAAAAGCAAAAGTCTCTGAAAATGCCAATCACTTATTTATTTATTTATTTATTTATTTATTTATTTATTTATTTATTGGTACCAGGGATTGAACTCAGGAGTACTCTACCACTGAGCCACATCCCCAGCCCTATTTTTTTTTGTATGTTTTATTTAGAAACAGGATCTCACTGAATTGCTTAGCGTTTCGCCATTGGTGCCAATGACTTTAAAACACACTGTACCATAAACTGGGATCTGGCAAATTCCAAGGATTGCCTTTCCATAACCACCACGTATTTATGATAAGCCCTAGAAGTATCAGTTTCCCATTTTCACTCCTTGCTTCAAGACTACCATTGTTCTGAGATGTCAGAAAATGAAAGTGATAAAAAGCAAAGAGCAAAAGCCTGCCCCACCCAGTAGTGATAACAAGGAGGGAGAGTCAAGCTGAGGAAAGGGCAGAGTACCCACATGACCTGCCTCAGGACTGGCACAGTGCTCATCTTTGGCTGGGTGCAGCTATATACCCACAAGCTTCCCTGTTAAAACTGGAGGGAAGATCAAGGACATGCCTGGCCTTGGGAAGCTTCTTAGAGCCTTCAGAAACTAAAATAATTTTGTAATCATAGAAGCCATACTTTTTCGTCATTAAAACTTATCAGGATAATTACATCTTTCCAAACATGTATTTTCCTTTCCTTTTCTTTCTTTCTTTCTTTTTTTTTTTTTTTTATAAAAAGAGGATCATTCTATTTTATAACTTGTTTCTTTCACTTAATACAGTATGGACATTTTTATTGCTCTTAACAAATACTTACCTATATCATGTCTTTAGAAATTTATTTTAATTTGTTCTTTTTAGTTACACATGACAGAAGAGTATATTTTGACATATTTATACAAACATGGAGTACATCTTATTCTAATTAGGATCCCAGTTTTGTGGCTGTACATGACGTGGAGATTCACTGTGGTATATTCATATATGTACATAGGAAAATTATGTCAGAATTATTCCACTGTCTTTTACCTATATCGTTTTCAGTCAGTGAGTAGTCAGTCCAGTAGTTTAGATCTATTGTACTTCATTTGAAAGCTTTATCAGGTATTTAGATCATTTCCAACTTTTCACTTATTTTTTTTTCCTTCAGTTTCTGCAGAACCCAGGTTAGGCAAGTGCTCTCCTACTGAGCTACATCTCCACCCCCCTGATTTTTCACTTCTATGAAGGACACTGTAATGGCCATTCTTATAAAATACTTTACTGTATCTATGCCCACTTTTTAGAAAAGACTTATGATAGATACTGCCAAATTGCCCTCCAGAATGGTACATTTTCACTCTCAGCATATATCATGCCAACTTTATTGTTGGACATTGGTAACTGATTGCTTTTAATTTACATTTCATTGACCAATAAGATCAAACAGTTTCCTCATGGACTGGTTGCCTGAGGCCAATTACAAAAGAAAAACAGTGTCTCACAGAGTTTCACCAGCGGCTGCTAACATTTACTATCAAGGGACACTACTGTTTACTCAGCACAGGAGATAAGGCCAACCTGCAGAAACAATGCAAAGCAGACAGTATTGTCCCACCTCAGGGTGCAGTGTCCTTTTTGTTACCCATTAGAAACAGCCAAAGAGAAACAATTGAAAGCTCATTGGTACTAGAATAGGAGAGATTGATAGCGGGTTTGCTGAGTTACCCTTTCCAGGTGTTTGCCTTTAAAACCTTTAAGTCTTTTTTTTTTTTTTTTGGTACTGGGGATTGAACTCAGGGGCACTCGACCACTGAGCCACATCCCCAGCCCTATTTTGTGTTTTATGTAGAGACAGGGTCTCACTGAGTTGCTTAGAGCCTCGCCATTGCTGAGGCTGGCTTTGAACTCACGATTCTCCTGTCTCAGCCTCCCAAAGTGCAGGGGTTACAGGCGTGTGCCACCGTGCCCAGCTTAAAAGTCTTAATGTTAAGAAACAAAGCTGTCGGGGGCTGGGGTTGTGGCTCAGTGGTAGAGCGCTTGCCTAGCATGCATGAGGCACTGGGTTCGATCCTCAGCACCACATATAAATAATAAATGAATAAAAATAAAGATCCATCAACAACTAAAAAAATATTAAAAAAAAAAAGAAACAAAGCTGTCAACAAGGCAGGCCTTCACTAAGGGATGGTAGAGATGTTTTGGGGTGGAAGAAGCCAACCTTTGAGAATTCTATGCACCCTCCTTACCAGGAGGTGGCTGACCAACTAGAAGGAGGTGATCACTGGACAGGAGTCTTGTGTTCCAGAACCACCTGCCCCTCAGTTCTGAATTTCAGTTGGAAGGCATCTGGCAAATTTCCTTATAACTGTTGATGCCTTATTTGTGTTATGGTGAGGTTTGTTTTGACAGGTCTTGATATTAGCAGAGATTCAAATATTCTTACTTATTCTTTTTTGCATTTTTGAAGTTTTGGACAATAAGCATGCATTACTTTTAGGATAATTTTTATTCAAAGAAATTATGACTATTATCACTATATGATTATTGTAGACTATAAATGAATAAGAGCAGATTTCAGAAATGTAAGCCTGGTACACATATACATTTTTTTTTTTTTTTTTTTTTTTTGGTACCAGGGATTGAACTCAGGGGTACTCAACCACTGAGCCACATCCCCAGCCCTATTTTTTGTGTTTTATGTAGAGACAGGGTCTCACTGAGTTGCTTAGCGCCTCGCCATTGCTGAGGCTGGCTTTGAACTCGCGATTCTCCTGTCTCAGCCTCCCTAAGTGCTGGGATTACAAGCGTGAGCCACCGCGCCCGGCTCACATATACATATTCATTATGTACGGAAAATACTCAGAGGGAAGTCATGGAAATAAAAAGTCCTCCTGTTTGGGTGAGCCTTTCTTTCATATAGGTTTGCATTAGTGTTGGGACTATGTTTGTTGTATTTTCCCAGGTACCTTTTGACTTTTAAACTGCACAGAACATGTTAGGTTGTATGATATAGTTCTGTTCCAGGGCTTCACAGAACGGCTCCTCACACCGCCTGGAGGGCATGAGAGAACACTCTTAATAGAGATGATGACAAAATGACAGCCCAGACTGGCAGATTGCTCAATGCTTTCAAAATCTTTTGCATATAGATTATCTCCCTTCTTTCTCAACCACCCTAAAAGGCTGATTCAGTTCAGGAACAACTGACCTTGTGATTTCATAGAACTGGAAGCATAAGGAATCAAGGAAATCTGTAATCGAATTTGAAAAAAATATTCAAATCCAAAATACTTGATCTGAATTGATAACATTATTAAAACATTTTCCACAAATGTGCCTGGTGATGAGAGGTCTAGGGATGAGATAACCATCTAGATGTGTGAATAGAGGGTGGAGATGGGAGGGCAAGGCGGGTGTGTTCCTGCTTTGCTTCCTATTCCTTTTCTAGCTGCAGGAACTTAAGTTTAATAAATTCACTCAGCCTTATCGGCCTCCTCTATAAAATGGGCCTATAATGAGAGTGGGTTGTTTGAAGACATAACATATGTATATATGTGCAGAGTGTGCTATTTAAGTGATGGGTGTCATCTTTCTTTGCCTTCTTTCCTTTTTTCTTTTTTATGGCACTGGGGATTGAGCCCTGGGGTGCTCTACTACTGAACTATATTCCCAGCCCTTTTTAATTTTTATTCTGAGACAGGGTCTTGCTGAATTGCCCAGGCTAGACTTGAACTTGCTATCCTCCTGCCTCAGCTTCATGTCATTGGTATTACAGGCTTGTGCATTATCATGCCCAGCTATTGTGAAGTCGTGCCTCGTGGGTCTCCTCGACAAGTAGGGGTCCTGAGAGATGAAAAGGGATCCTTGGGGAAGACAAAGTGGGGTCTCATGGGACGAGGTTAGGGGTGACAGTCCTCGGAGTCATTCCACCCAGACTCCAGGGGTAGGTAAGACTGCTCTGCCAGAGCAAGATGCAGAACCCCTTTAATCCAGGAAGTACAGAGGCTTATATAGGGTCCTCGGGCCAATCAGGGCCCCGAGGTTACAACCAATGAGGCACGCTCTGCTGGGCATGCGTTTCATCACCATAGAATGGGGAAGGGTGGAAGGGAAGGGTTGGAAGGTATGGAGAGTGCTCCTACACCCAGCCATATTTCTTATTTTCTCAGAAACCAAGAAAACAGCATTTTCTTACTTCAGAATATGGAGCCAACAGGATGGGGATCCCTCATGGCCCCATTGACTTATCTTAGGGAGTCTGGCTGGCAAGAAGGGCCTGAACCACTCTTGGTAGTTGAGAAGGAAGAAGTGTAGAGCAGAAGCCCCAGGGGTTGACTTTGGGTATCTAGAGGACAGGGCATTTTGCCAATGACTCATTTCAGTTAACTGACCACGTCTGGCCAGGTTTGGAATGAAGAGAGGTGTAAGGAGCATATGCCATGGGCATGCCTGGACATGCAGGGGACTCACTGGGTTGCTGGCCATAAGGAACAGCAGCTACTGACTTGCTTAGTCATGTCTGCTTGCAATGATGGGGACCGAAAAAGGAGTCCAGCCCATGCAATCGAGGGCTGCAAAGGGGCCCAGCCCATGTAATTGACAAAGGAGCAACGAGGGGCACCTAACAGCAGGCCTACTGGTTACGATTGATAGGGGGGCTCAACCCATGCACGTGTGCAAAAGGAGGGCCCAGTGGCAATTATACTATCTCACTGGACATAACCAATGGACATTGACTTTTACTGGGTGTAACCAATCACCAGCCCACACGACCAACTTGGTCCACACCACCAACTTGGAACTGCTCTTAAACTGCTGGCCCTGCTACAGTTTTGGGCTTGCTCCAAGGACATCAGTGAGACTGGCCACCTTGCTGTTTGTCCCTGGGTCAGCTCCACCATTCCCTGACATCCAGCCCTCAGCTGAAGAGAACCACCAGACAAGGACAACATCTGCTCTTTGGCTAAGAGAAATCACCTGGCATCAGAGGTACTCTGGGGCTCGTGGTTGCCCTAGGATTGTGTGAATTAATTGTAATGTTTAGTTGCCCTAGGATTGTGTGAATTGCAAGCAGTGCTTAACTGCCCTAGAATAGTGTAACTTACCTATAGTGCTTGATTGCAAGCAGTGCTTAACTGCCCTAGAATAGTGTAACTTACCTATAGTGCTTGATTGCAAGCAGTGCTTAACTGCCCTAGAATAGTGTAACTTACCTATAGTGCTTGATTAGTGTGCATCAAATGCTAGTTGGGGTGCTCTAGCATGCCCAATACTTTTTGCATTAATTAATTATATTGGGTGATTGTTGTGATTGAACATACACTTGCATTTAAAGACAATCCGCCTCTGAGTAATTATTAATTACGCATGCCGCTGGTGACAAGAGGGTGCACTGAAATCCACTTCACTGAGAAGCAATAGAAGGGAGTGGTTAATGGCCTATATTCAACAGCCAGTTAAGCTGGGTTTATGTCCCTGTCCCTCCACATTCCAGTTGTCTGCCCTTGGGCAAGTTACTTAGCCTCCTTCTGCTTCAATATCTTATCTGCAAAAGAGGGATGGTGGTGATAAGGGTTGTTCTGAAGGTTGTTCTGAAGATTAAATGAGTTAATATAGAGAAAGCATTAAGAACTGTGTCTGGCATCAGGCACAGGTTTGCTTTTTTATGGAATGAACCAACAGTTTGGGTCAGAAAAGGTGTTTGAGATTGTACATTGTGAGGCTAGGGACCTCGGCTCCTGGCTTGGGTGCTTAGTGCCCCTGTGTAGCCGCATCCATGAATTCAGGCAAAGGTCTTTCCTGGTCTGCTCAGATATCAGCTCCTTAATTGCTGTGTCACAGATACAAGGGACTCCAGGATCTATCTATAGCTCCCTACCTCTCCTGGAATAAAACAAGGAACGGGATCTGCAGTTACCTTGGTAGTTTGGAGACTGTGAATTAGCTCATGTGAAAGGCTGGCTAGTAGTTTGATGCTAAAAGTCAGCAGTCAGCTGAAGAAACAACCTTTCCCTGGGGTTTAAAACAGCAGCCCCCTGAACCAGCCAGGCAGAGCATTCCAGAGATGCAGGCAGCCTGAGAACACACGTTCTGGATGGAGGAACATGACAGGAAATGGGGCCTTACCATTCCTGCTGGTCATGTAACTGGAAAAGTCAGAACTAAGAGCAGAGAAAAAAATCTGGTTTTCTTAATAGCAAATAAAAAAAAAATGCTCTATGAATGAAGTACTGATCTTTTATATATTATTTAATATAAAAAGTTATGCCCAAAAAATACCAAAATTTTAAAAATCAAACATGCTTGTCATAGGGACTGGAATGTAGTAGAGTGGTAGAATACTTGCCTGGCATGTGAGAGGCCCTGGGTTTGATCCCTGGCACAAAAAAGAAAAAAGGAAGAAAGAAAAAGTTTATAATAAGCAATTTAGAAAATACAGTGAATAAAATGAAATTATCATTTTTCTGTGGTTCTTTTTTGGTCATCTGATTATGTATACATGATATTATTGAACTTGACACAATTGAGGTTCTAAAATGTATTTAATTATATATCCTGGCTTTCACATATCATGAGCACTCTTTCATTTCATTAAATGATCTTTAATAAATCATTTTTAATAGCCATAATGCATCTTATTGGATGGCTGGACCATAAATATTTGAACTATTATAAGACATTTAGGTTATTTGTAGTTTGGCTTTTTACAACTGTAACACCTACATGCACACTTCTGATTACAATCTAAGGTCAAAAGCCTGCCATGGACTAGTTATATTCTTCACCATTAGCAAGAACTCAAAGCTCCCTTCCTAGGGTTCAGGAGGAGGAGATGGGGATAGTTGAACAGATCCAGGCAAATCATTATCAGGACACAGCGCTAATAGTTGAGGCTCTCATTGAAAATAGGTTGAAAACTATGCTGCCCACCTGAGGCCTTTCTGTGGGTTGCCACTTTTGGGGATTCTGTTCTCTAGGTTCCTGTCCTACCATTTAGAAACTTATCTCAATCATTCTCAAGCAAAAGGAGGAGTCATTTGGAAGGATTCTGAAATATATTCTGTAGACGAAAGAAGGGCTTGTAACCAAACCACTACAGGGCAGAAATATAGCTGAACCTCAAGGGAAATAGGAAGTAGGGGGCAAATGATGTCAGAACTTCCTCGTCAGGTACTTACACCTGTATCAACCAACTGACCAATCCAGGATGGATGGCAGGTTCTGCACAATATAAACCACCACCTCCCCCTTGAGGAGTGGAAAAAGGTTTTCAGAAGAATGAAGTGTGGTATGCCCTAGAGAAAGGAAATGGTAATGGCCTCTTGGTTTCTTCTTTGGCAGTGCTGGGGATGGAAACCAGGGTCTTGCACTTGCTAGGCAAGTGCATTTCCACTGAGCTACATTGCAAGTCCTTTTCGTTTCTTCATTCTGAGACAGGTTGCCCAGGCTGGCCTCAAACTTGCCATCCTCCTGCCTCAGCCTCCTGCATGGGATTACAGTTGTGCAACACTCTGCATAACTTGGTCTCTTTTTTCTAAAAGGTTGAGGTTGCAAAAGGAACCTGGGGATGCCTCCTTCTTGGGGTGCTACCCACCCATGCCCTGGAAGAGTCTGGGAGTCAGATACTTAGTCCCAGTTTTGCTTGAGGCCTTAGGGTCTTCTTTTGGGTTATCTTTCCTAGCTTGTTCCTGCTTATAGTATAGGGTTGTAGTCCTTTTTTTTTTTTTTTTTTTTTTTTTTTTTTTTTTTTTTTTT
>PVHX01005166.1:0-25049 GCA_004024805.1 Geosciurus inauris | reverse complement strand
AGGCATCCACCAATGCACCCATGTGAAGTTTCTTTTCTTTTTAAATTTCCTTCTTGAATATAGGCAAAAGTATTTTCATTGTAGGCATTCTGACTTCTGTTGTTGTTTTGATTTTTAGGGCTTGGGATCTAATTTTTGAAGTGGGGCCAAATGTGGATGCACATCTTATTGCAAGTGCTGCCTACCATGACTTCTTTTTTTTTTAATATTTTTTTTTAGTTGTAGGTGGACACAATAGCTTTATTTTATTTTTATGTGGTGCTGAGGATCGAACCCAGTGCCTCAAGCGTGCTAGGCGAGCACACTACCACTGCACCATAACCCCAGCCCCTACCATGACTTCTTTAAGGAAAAACATGGGGTGAATGGAAGTGGGCCCATGTGAAGGGCTCATACCAGTAACCACAGACTGGTACAGCTGGCATATCTAGCCCTGATGCTGTGTAGCTGCACAACTGAATCATCAAGGAGTATTAGAGCTAGCAGGACCCTCACAGATCATTTATTCTAACCCTCTTCACCAGAATATACTTACTTTACAGATGAAGAAACAGACCAGAGAGAGGAAATGAGTTGTCCATGATTATGCATGTAGAATAATCAGAGACAAGAACAAGGTGAACTATTTACTGTTAAAACGTAAGAACCATCAACCTAGAATCCTGTACCTAATGAAATTACCCTTCAAAAGTGAAGACTTCCATTTTCAGTATACCTTGTAAAGAGTTTAGAAATCATTACTCTATCCTAATTAAAAGTAAAAAGTTAAACAAACAGAAAATTCAACTGCTCTTCCTAGATCCATCAGAAAAATGAAGTACAGGACGAACTGCTTTCCCCAAAATTATCAGATAAGCAGATACAAAGATGCACAACTTATTGGAACAGAAATCCAGGAGCAAAAATGTTTCAGGAACCAGTGCTGGGGTAGAAAAAGCCTAAACTATAGACAAGCTACTGGAGCCTCAGTGTTGACAGTTTGAGTTAAAAACACCAAGAAGCCACACAAGTTGTGAGTTTTACCTACAGGAGCTTTAACAAATTCTTACAATGAAGACTAGGGGAAGAGGGCATCCCCTTATGCTTCTGGAGGTTAAAGGAAAGGAACTGTTTTGAAATATACAAGAGCATTCTGTTCCTCCTAACAAGGGCTGACCTCAAGAAAAACTATTTTATCAGAGCCTAACTCCTTTGAAGAAAGGAAATACTCAACTGGTTCCTTTTAACATCTTGTCCCACAATAGCAGGGCAGGAAACAGAAAGCCCTTGTGAAGTCACAGCCCTAAGGCACAGGCTCACTAAAACAGAGACCTAATCATAGGACCATACCACGCTACAGAATTCTTCCCTGTCACATCACCAAAGGCCTATTTACTATAGTTCGTTTCACCCAGTACATTATGTCTGTCTTACAACAAAAAAATTACAGGGCATACTAAAAGGCAAAAAAAAAAAAAACAAGAAAAAAAATCACCGTTTGCAGACAGAACAAACATCAGAACCAAATTCAGATTTAGCAAGAATGTTAATATCAGACCAGAATTTATTTTATTTTATATCTTGCAGTACTGTGATTGGACCCAGGGTGCTCTACCACTGATTTACATCTCAACATTTTTTATTTTGAGACAAGTCCTCACTAAGTTGGCCAGGTTAACCTCAAACTTGTGATCCTCCTGTCTCAGTGTCCGAAGTAACTGGGATTAGAGGTGTGCACCATTGTGCCAGGTCAGACTAGAAACTTAAAACAACAATAATAATTATTATTATTATTTTTTTTTTGCCATGGGGATTGAACCCAGGGCCTTGTGTGTGTTAGGCAAGCACTCTATTACTGAAGAGATGGGTACTGTAAACACAGAGGTGGAAATTCTAAGGAAGAATAAAATATAAATGCTAGAGATCAAAACACAATAACATAAATGAATAATGTCTTTGATGGAGTGAACACAGCTGAGGGAAGAAATCTCTGAGCTTTAAGACATGTCAATAGAAATTCCAAAGCTAAAAAGCAAAGAGAAAAGGCTAAAGAAACTAAACAGACTAGTATTTTCTTAACCAGTCCCCAGGAGCTGTTGCTGCTGCTTATTGGGGAACGGCAGTTTGTGAACCACTGAACTATGGAATATCAGAAGGAAAAGATAAAGGAACAGAAGAAATATTTAAAACAATAATGACCAAGAATTACACAAACTAATATCAGACAACAAACCACAGATACAGGAAGCTTAAGGAATGTCAAGCAGTATAAATGCCAAAACAAACAAAACAAAACAAAACAACCCACACATATCTAAGTATATAATATTTAAACTGCAGAAAATCCCAGATAAAGAAAAAATCCCGAAAGAAGCCAGAGAAAAAAATGAGAATTACATCTAACTTCTCTTCAGAAACCATGCAATCAAGAAGATAAGGCGAGGGCTGGGGCTGTAGCGCTTGCCTAGCATGCATGAGGCACTGGGTTCGATCCTCAGCACCATATACAAATAATAAATGAATAAAATAAAGATCCATCAACAACTAAAAAATATATTTAAAAAAAAAGAAGATAAGGTGAAATACTTAAAGTGTTGAGAGGGGGAAAAAATCCTTAGTGGTCTAGATTTCTGTAATCTGCAAAACTATTTTTTAAAGCTGAAGAAAAAATAGATAGGCCTGGTGGCACAAGCCTATAATCCCACTGACTTGAGAGGCTGAAGCAATAACATTGCAAGTTTAAGGCCAGTCTCAACAATTTAGCTATGCCCTAAGCAACTTAGTGAGACCCTGTCTCAAAATTTAAAAAATAAGAGTGACTCAGAAGATGGCAGAACAGAACTAGGCAGTGATTCCTGATTGCCCCACCGCATAGGAAGGAGGCAGTGAAGGAACAGCTGACCTGAGGGAATTTTATTATAAATTTATACCTGGATTAGAAGAACTGTGGAGAGCATTATCAACAAGTTTTTTGTTCTTTTCATAAAGTTAAATAGCACATGGCTTGACTGAAGTGATTGAAGATCATTTCATACTGGTTAAGGGAACCATCAAACAACAAGATATAATGATTTAGTATATTTATAGCCCAAACAATGGTGCATCTATGTACATTAAACAAACCCTTTCCAATATTAAGAATCAAGTAGACCACAATAGAATAATGCTGGGTGTTTTAGTCAGCTTTTTCACTGCTGTGAACAAAGGACCTAATGAATAATTTTAGAGGATGAAAAGTTGATTTTGGGGCTCACAGTTTCAGAAGCCTCAGTCCACATAGACAGCTGGCTCTATTCCTCAGGGCTTGAACTGAGGCAGCACATCATGGCAGAAGAGTATGGTGAAGGGAAGTGGGCTCAGAATATTGCACCAGGAAGCAGCGACAGAAGGAGACCCTCCCACCACCACAGACAAAATATATATCCCAAAGGCACATCCCCCCACAACCCACCTCCTCCAACTACACCCTACCAGCCTATGTTTACCTCACAGTTAATACCTATCAGGAAATTAATTCATTGACTGGACTAAGACTCTCAAACCTGGTCATTTCACCTCTAAACCTTCTTGCATTGTCTTAGATGATCTTTCGGGGGGCATCTCATAGCTAAATAATAACATTTTTCCCTTGGCCCCAAAAAGCTCATGCCTATCTCACAATGCAAAATACATTTAGCCCATTTCCAAGAGTCCCCATAGTCTCAAGAGTTTCAGGATTTTCCAAAAAAGTCCAAAGTGTTCTCAGAAACTCAAGGCAAATTCTCAGCATGAGCCCCTGTAAAACTGAAAAGCAAGTTACATGTAACCAATACATAACAGCACAGAGTAAACATTTCCATTCTACAAAAGAGGAATGGGGCATAGAAAGAAGATATGGGACCAAAGAAAGACTGAAATCCAGCTAGGAAAACAAGTCCTGAATCTTCACGTCTAGCCTCGGGGCGCTGGCATCATGATGTTCTCCCCAAAGGGCTTGGGTAGTTCTGCCCCCACGGCTTTGCTGGTTGCAGCCCATATGACCTCTCTTGGCTTGTCTCTGCTTTATTCCTTTAGCATTCCTCAGCAGACATCCCATGACTGCCATTTCATAATCTCAGGGCCCTCCACGGCAGTTTCAGCTTTCTTTTCACATCTCCATGCATCACTTCCTCGGGGGCTGCTCTCAGGTATTCCAATCCTGCTGCACTTTGCCTGACTTCCCAGGCCTTCCTTTGAAATCTTAGTGGAAGCCTCCATGATCTTCTAACTCTAACCTCCTGCATTCCAGCAGACCCAGCACCACATTGTTGACTGAGATCTGCCACCATCTCAAGCAGTAACCATGCCTTTAGGGATGATGGCTACAGCAGCCTCTGAATGCCTGGGTGGCTAAGATAGTGAAACCATTTCCTAGCCTCCCCGCAACCCTGCCCCATGCAAGCCTTGGCAGCCTTGCTTTAGTGGCTGTAATCTCTTTAATTATCACAACTTCCTTAGCACCAGTTTTACTCACAATTTTCGGTCCAGACTGAAAGTTTTAAAAATCTCAGCTCTGCTTTCTGTTCCTGATCATCACAATAAAGTTAGCTAAAAGCTGTCATCAAAACCATACCATGAGCCAGACATGGTGGTGCACACCTGTAATCCCAGTGGCTCAGGAGGCTGAGGCAGAAGGATCATGAGTTCAAAGCCAGCCTCAGCAACTTAGTGAGGCTCTAAGCAACTTTGCAAGACCCTGTCTCTAAATAAAATATAAAAAAGGGATGGGGATGTGGCTCAGTGGTTAAGTGCCCCTAGGTTTAATACCCCATACCAAAACAAATAAAAAAAACCAAAACAACACCAATCATGCCACTGCCTGAATGCTATTCTGCCTAAAAATTTATACCAGATTACTTAGTCCACCACCTTTAAATTTAGCCTCACAGAAAGTCTCAGTACCTGGGCAAAATGCAGGCAACTTCCTAGCCAGAATATAACATGAATGGCCTCTCTTTCAACTTTCAGTAGAGTCCCTCTTTACCTCTGAAGCTTCTTGAGTACAGTCTTTACTGCCCACGGTCCTATCGACATCATAGTCTTCTGAGCTCCCATCAGAATTACCTGTTAAGCTCCAATTACAACATTCTAAAGCTTTTGCAGCTTGTGTCATTAAACTTTTCAAAATTCCTCTCACAAATTCCAAAAAACTCTAAAAGTTTCTGAACCACATGGTCAGGTTAGTCACAGCAACAACCCTACTTCTTGGTACCAATTTCTGTTTTAGTCAGCTTTTTCACTACTGTGACCAAAAGACCTGATGAACAATTTTTAGAAGAGGAAAAGTTTACTTTGGGGCTCACGGTTTCAGAGGCCTCAATCCATAGATAGCTGGCTCCATTCCTCAGGGCTTAAACTGAGGCAGCACGTCATGGCAGAAGAATGTGGTGGAGGAAAGTGGCTCAGAATATTGTACCAGAAAGCAGCAAGAGAAAGAGACTCTACTACCACAGATAAATATATATACCTCAAAGGCATACCTCCAATAACCCACCTCCTCCAACAACACCCTACCAGCCTACAGTTGCCTCGCAGATAATCCCTATTATGGGATTAATGCACTGATTGTGTTAAGGCTCTCATAACCCAATTATCTCATCTCTAAACCTTCTTGCATTGTCTCACATGAGTTTTTAGGGACATCTCATATCTAAACCATAACACTGGGTAACTTCAACATACTTCTTTCACCATTAGATAGATCATCCAGACATAAACTAAGTAAAGATTCTACAGATCTAAAAAATAAATAATATAGACCTAACAGACATCTATAGAATATTTCATCCATCAATGACTGAATTTACTTTCTTTTCAGCAACACATCAGATATTTTCTAAAATAGACCATATTTTAGGTCATAAAGCAAATCTTAGCAAATACAAAAAAATTAGAGATAATTCCTTGCCTTCTATCAGATTATAATGAAACTAAATTGGAAATCAATGACAAGATGAAAAAGAAACCACTCTAATGCCTGGAGATTAAATAATACATTTTTGAATGATGAGTGATAGTAGAAGAAATCAGGAGAAATAAAAAATTCTTAAAAACAAATGAGAATAGTGATATAAAAATCTCTGGGACAGTATGAAGGCAGTTCTAAGAGGAAAATTTGTAGCACTGAGTTTATACATTAAAAAAGATACCAAATAAGTGATCTAACATTACACCTCAATAGAACAAACACCAAAATCAGTAGAAGAAATGTTTAAAATCAAAGCCAAAATCAATGAAGTTGAGAATAAAAAAATACAAAGGATTAATGAAACTAAGAGTTGGTTTTTTAAAAAAATAAACAAGACTAATAAACCCTTAGCCAAACTAACCAAAAGAGACAGAAACCTCAGATTAACAAAGTTAGAGGTAAAAAAGTAAATATCACCACAGACAGTATAGAAATCCAGAGTATCATCAGAAACTATTTTGTAAATTTATACTGTAATAATCTATAAAAGTCTTGAAGATACTGGCAAATTCCTACAGAAATATGACCTACCCAAATTGAACCATGAGAATATAGAAAACTTATAGGTCAATATCAAGTAAAGAAATTGATGCAGCTGTCAAAAGCCTTCCAACATAGATAAGTCCAGGATCAGACAGATTCTTAGAGTTCTACCAGACCTTTAAAGGAGAACTAATACCAATCCTCCTCAAAAATTATTAGGGTAGAAAAGGAGTCAACACTATCAAATTCATTCTATGAAATCAGTATCACCCTAATACAAAAATCAGAGAAAGATACATCAAGGAAAGAAAACTTCAGGCCAATGTCATTAATGAACATAGATGCAAAAATTCTTAATAAAATATTGGCAAACCACATATAAAAACATAATTTAAAGATAGTGCACCATGATCAAGTGGGTTTCATCCTAGGGATGCAAGCTTGGTTCAACATACAGAAATCAATAAATATAATTTACCACACAAATAGAGGTAAGGAAAATAATCACATGATTCTCTCAATAGATGCAGAAAAGGCATTTGGCAAAGTACAGTACCCATTCATATTTAAAACTCTAGAGAAACTAGAGATAGAAGGAACTTCCCTCAACATTGTAAAGACTATATGTGACAAACCAAAGGCCAACATCATACTGAAAGTTGAAAAACTGAAAACATTTTTCCTAAAATTAGAAACAAGACAAATATGTCCACCCTTATCATGCCTATTCAACATAGCCCTTGAAACTCCAGCCAGAGTGATCAGGCAAGAGAAGGAAATTAAATGAAAAAGAAAGGAAAAGAAGAGCTCAAATTATCTATTTGCTGATGACATTATCTTATATTTAGAAGACCCAAAAAGTGCTACCAGACTTCTAGAGCTGATAAACAACTTTAATAAAGTAGCAGGATTCAAGATCAATACATATAAATCAATCACTATCCTATACTCCAATAATGAATCTGCTGAAAAAGAAATTAGGAAAACTATCCCATTCAAAATAACTTCAAAAAATTTTAAAAATACTTTTTAAAATAATTTATTTAAATGCATTTCAAGTCGGGCTGGGACTGTAGCTCAGCGGTAGAGCGCTTGCCTCGCATGCGTGAGGCCCTGGGTTTGATCCTCAGCACCATATACAAAGCAATAAAATAAAGACATTGTGTCCATCTACAACTAAAAAATTTTTTTTAAAAAATGCATTTCAAGTCATAGTACATATGTAGAGCTCAATTTTTCCATTTCTCTGGTTGCAAACCAGATAGAGTCACACGTTTTGTGTCTTCATACATGCACCAAGGGTAGTGATGATGATCTCAATCAACCATCTTTACTATACCCATTCCCCTTTCCCTCCTTCCACCTCCCCCCTGCCACATCCAGAGTTCCTCCATTTCTTCTATGTTCCCCATTCCCACCCCCCTTAAGTATCATCATCCACTAATTAGAGATTAGGGATTGGCTTACTTCACTTAGCACAGTGTTCTCCAGTTCCATCCATTTGCCTGCAAATGCCATAATTTTATTCTCTTTTATTGCTGAATAATATTCCATTGTGTATATGTACCACAGTTTCTGTATCCATTCATCTATTGAAGGGCATCTGGGTTGCTTCCACAGTTTTGCAATTATGAATTGTGCTGCTATAAACATTGAAGTGGCTGCTTTACTGTAGTGTGCTATTTTTAAGTCTTTAGGGTATAGGCCAAGGAGTGGGATAGCTGGATCAAATAGTGGTTCCATTCCAAGTTTTTTAAGAAATCTCCATACTGCTTTCCAGATTGGTTGCACCAGTTTGTAGTCTCACCAGCAATGTTTGAGTGTACCTTTTTCACCACATCCTCGCCAGCACTTATTGTTGCTGGTATTTTGGATAGCTGCCATTCTGACTGGAGTGAGATGAAATCTGAGAGTATTTTTGATTTGCATTTCTCTAATGGCTAGAGACGTTGAACTGAGTTCAATCCCCAAGGCCAAAAAAAAAAAAAAAGAAAAACTAAGAATGGGATGGGCGAGGTGGCGTGTGCCTATAATCCCAGCAGTTTGGGAGGCTGAGGCAGGAGGATAGTGAGTTCAAAGCCAGCCTCAGCAACTTAGCAAGGTCCTAAGCAAATTAGCCAGACTCTGTCTCAGAATAAAAAAATAAAAAGGACTGTGAATGTGACTCAAAAAGCTTACCTTGCATTCAATCCCTGGTACAACAAACAAACAAAACAAAATAAAAACAACTAGGAATGAAACTACCATATGACCTAGCTATCCCACTCCTCGGTATATATCAAAAGATCCCAAATCAGCGTACTATAGTTACACAGCCAGATCAATGTTTATAGCAGCACAATTCTCAATAGTCAAGCTATGGAACCAACCTAGGTGCCCTTCAACAGATGAATGGATAAATAAAACGTATATATACACAATGGAGTTTTATTCAGTCATAAGGAAGAATGAAATTATGGCATTTTCCAGTAAATGGATGGAACTGGAGACCATCCTGCTAACTGAAATTAGTCAGATCCAGAAAGTCAAAGGTTGAATGTTTTCTTTGATAGGCAGAAGCTACTCCAAAATAAGGATGAGGGAGGGGGAGATTTTATCAAAATGTAAGAAAGATTAGTGGAGTTGAGTAAGGGGATTGAGGGAAGGAGGAGGGACAAGATAAAGGAAGAACAATGAAAGGAATCTGACTTAACTTTCCTAGGTACATATATGAATATACTACAGTAAATCTCACCAAAATTATATCCACAAGACGTTAACTTTTTAAAAAAAAACTATAAGTAAATAACAGAAAGGTTAATAGAATAGAGAGAAGGGAATGGGGCAGGAGGAGAGGGAAAGAGGAAGTACTGGGGACTGAATTAGAATAAATTATATTCCATGCTTATATAATTATGTCATAGTGAATCCCAATGTTATATATAATTAAAAGGAATGGATAAAAATAAATTAAATTTTTTAAAGGGGACTGGAGATATAGCTCTGTGGTAAAGCACCCTGGTTTCAATCCCCAATGTCAAAAAAAAAAAAAAAAAAAAAAAAAGGAGAGAGAGAAATGCAGACTTTCTCAAAAAAAATTGAGGGAATTTATCAGTAGAACTATCTTACAAGAAATATTTTATTTTATTTGTACCAGGGATTGAACCCAGGAGTTCTTAACCATTTAGTTACATCTCCAACCCTTTATTATTATTATTTTTGAGACAGAGTCTCGCTAAATTGCCTAAGGTGTCTGTGATCTTTCTGCCTCAGCCTCCTGAGTTTCTGGGATTATAGCCTTTGTGTGTTAATGGGTTCGTGCCTTTTTGTTTTGTTTTGCTTTGGGGATTGAACTCAGGACCTCCCTCACACTAGGCAAGTGCTCTATCACTGAGCCATATCCCCAGTTTAGGTTTATGCAATTCATTCATTTGAGGAGTTATCCTTCCAATCCTTAACCATTACCACAGTTTCCTGTCCCTAAGCAATTGATATGACATTTACTATAGAGGAATTCACATAGGAAAGGGAGATGTGCTTGAAGTTGCCCATATATAATCTGACAAAATGTTATCACATGACATGGAGCGTTAGAAGTACGCAAAGGGCAAAAGCAACTCAAAATGTTTTGGTGATGACTGAATTAAGTCTTTTGCATATTGTAGGTGCTCAACCAGCTGTTTGTTGACTAGGTGAAAGAATTGGGGCTATGTTGTGATTAGGAATTACTTATGATGAAGAGTTGTATACCCCTTTCTTCAATCATTTATTATACTAACTATTTTTATTACTTTTTCTTTTGCAGTACTGAGGATTGAATGCAGGGGCACTCTGCTCCTCAGCTATACCCTCCAGCCCTTTTTATTTTTATTTTTTGTTTTGAGACAGAGTCTTGCTAAGTTGCCTGGGCTGGCCTTGAACTTGGGATCCTCCTATCTCAGCCTCCAGAGTCACTGGGATTACAGGCATGTGCCAGCATGCCCAGCTCATTTATTATTTCATTCATTCATTCAAGAAATATCCGTTGGGCTGTATGTGCTAGCAATTGATAATGCAAAGGCAAATGAGACACAGTCCCCGCCCTTGAGAAGGTCAAAGACTAATGGACATGGAAGGTCTCTAAACACATGTTGCTAAATAAATAACTGACCCCAAGGAAGAAAAACTAGTCCTACGATGCCTGGGAAATCTCTCTCTAGAAGAGGCACTTTGTTTAAGGAGGAAAGTTTGGCTGTTTGCCAGTTACTGTCCATGTGACCTTAAGTTAGCTTAGCTAAACTTCATGATCCTCAGTTTCCTCCTCTGAAAGGTGGAGGTACTAATAATACCCACTTGCCAATGCTGCTGTGGGGATTTAAGGAAGAAATGAAATAGTCAATGTTCATCACCATTTTGCTTAGTTTCTGGAACTTTGTAATGACACATTTAGTGTATGTATTGACTGAATTCCTCATGGAAAAGGACTGTATTTTAGACTCTGTTGAATACTTGAATGAACAGGCCAACCATATAAGAAGTAGGACCATATAAGAAATCCATATAAAAAGTAGGACCTACAATCTCTCTTCAGAGTAATATAGGTCAAAGGATTTTCTTTGGAGAACTGAGGCCATAAAAATCTTCATTCCTGATAAAATGGTCTGAGAAACTCTGCTGGCCATTGCCTTTTCTTGAAGATTCATAAGGAACATTAATATATTAAAGATGTTAAAATAATTACAAAGAAAAGAAGAACTCTGTTTATTGGTTCAGTATTTTCTAATCTTATTGGATCAATAACATACTCTGGCATATGCAAAACTCCTGAAGTTTAGATTTGGAAACTCTAGGCAGGGAGGGATGGTTGAGCCCAGAGTTCCTGCCTCTCCTTTGGGTTTTTCCTTCGCCTTGCTGTTCTCTCACAGTACTTTCTGCTGTGGCCACTCCAGGGCTGTTCTGATGCCTCATTAAAACTCTTCAGTTTCCCATAATACAGTTGACACTGCCTTAAATATTTCAAAGACTTTCCTGAACACCAGGCCCTCTCCAGAAAGACAAAGAAACATTAAGAAACACACCAACAGCCTGATGTGAGTCCCTGGTCCTATAGCCAGCTGCTTTCAGGCAGTGTCCCGAGACACTGCCTGAGCTGCCTCCCTTTGATACCCAAAGGGCTGGCACAAATCTATAGGCACAGTAACTGGTGAAAGAATATCTTCTAGTTCTCTTGATCCAACACAACCCTAATCCCCCAAACCAGCACTCCTAGCACTGGTTCACCAAAGGAACCTTTTCCTTGGGGGCAAATGACACTGGTCTTGGGGCCACCACTGCCTCTTTAGGACTGGACATCAAGTGTGGGTCCTCAAAGCTAACTGAGTGAATTCAGCTAAGGGACAGATAACTCCCAGGGAGGAAACACAGAGACAGGTAACCAGATTATCTGGCTCACATGGTCAGTGTCTCTAGATTTCAGCTTGATTTCCAGCAGAATGTCAGGAATGATGGATTTATCCAACCCATGACCATAATTACAAATAAGCCCATAGCTGGGCTCTCCCTGCCAGAGGATAATCAAGTCAACTGGATTATTTTTTAAACTAACAAAATTAAAATGCTACACTGAACTCACTTTAAAAAACAAACTGGGATTGAGTTCTTTAATTATCGAAAAGTAAGTTAGCCAACATTTTTTTCCTCAACAGCCATAGTGAGGAAGAAATTACAAAGCATAACACTGATCTTGGGCTATTTCACTTTCTACTTCTTCCCTTTTCCTTTTCCCAGTAGCACTTTTGAGACTGGGCACGATGGCACACTCCTATAATCCCAACCACTGGAAAGATTGAGGCAGGAGGATCACAAGTTCGAGGCCAGCCTGGATATCTTAGTGAGATGCTATCTCAAAATTTTATAAAAAAGTAAAAAGACCTGGGGATGTAGCTCATGGTACTAAATCTCCGGTACTGAAAACAAAACAAAACAAAACAAAAACAAAAAACCACCCAATATTACTCTTGGAATCACAAGATCTCACCCTAGATGGGGGACATTGCCTAACTCCCCATGGCAGGGACAGAAATTTTGTCAAAGGGTTGCTTTATTCTTTCCACATACACAGAAACCTATTTTGTTTTTGTTTGTTTGTTTGTCTGTTTTGCCTGGAGATTGTTGACATTTTCATCTGTTTAAAGTCTGGGGGCTGTTTCCAGGTATTTTAGGGTATCAGTAGGAAGGCAGAACTGAGCAGGTTTATAGGAGACCCAAATGTCCTTCTTACTGAAACAGAGTCAAAGTCTTCAATCATAAACAGTCATTGTTCCTAAAGATAAAAACTACAGGAATCTAAAAATGTCCTCAGAATTCAAACCTTATGGGATTGTAGGGTTGGTCACTATGCAGGGAAGGCTGGAAAAGTGTCTCCAGAGGCAGAAAGGAAGCCAGCATTTAACATGTCTGTTACCTGAAAACACCTCCCTAACCCCTTTAGCTCTTTAATGCTAAAGAGCAAAGAGGGGGGTTGGGAGACCATGGCTGTCACTCCAGATGTGGCCCTCAGGGCTGCACTCGGAGCCTGCTCCCTTCTGCTTCCTGCATGGGAGAGCATAGCTGGAGGGCTGCAAACAGTGATTATGCTTTTCATTAAACCTTCACCAAGCCTTCAGAACAATACTTACCAAGAAATATACCAGATGATGGGCGATAATGGTTGGATAAGGAAAAGGGGATTTCTTTTTTTTTTTTTTTTAAATATTTTTTTAGTTGTAGATGGACACAATATCTTTATTTTATTTATTTTTATGTGGTGCTGAGGATCGAACCCAGTGCCTCACGTATGCGAGGCAAGCGCTCTACCACTGAGCCACAATCCCAGCCCCAGAAAAGGGGATTTCTTTCAAAATAGAAAACAGAAAAATATACTGAAGCAGACAATTATTGCCCTTGAAATACCATTCCATTTTCTCTGATAGTGCTGCTTCTTTTTTAAAAAATATATATATTTGGTTGTAGGTGGACACAATACCTTTATTTTATTTATTTATCTTTATGTGGTGCCGAGGATCGAACCCAGTACCTCACGTGTCAGGTGAGTGCTCTACTGCTGAGCCACAACCCCAGCAATAGTGCTGCTTCTGAAAAGGTCACTGGACATTAGATTTGAGCCAGTTTCATTTACTGAGTTGCTACCAAGTGCCAGGCTCAGTGTCAGGCAATGGAGATACACAGATATATAATCCCTAGGCTTCTGGAACTCAGGAACCAGTGGATGTGGCAGATATGGGACAGATGAGATCAGCATCATGCGGTAAGGGGCAGAGTGGGAGCATGAACCAAGAGTTCCTGGCAGCCTTCCATAATCTCCTGCAGGATTTCCAGATATGCAACTCCATTCCTCTCACTGTGCTTATTAAGATATAGCGAAGGTTAGGAAGACTTCTGAGGGACAAATCCTGGCTCAATGAACCCAATATAACCATGATGGCCACTATTTGCCAGAGGGCAGTGTCTCTTTTTTGCATCCCTTTTTTTCTTATTTCGGTAACAGCAACCTAGATTCCTTCTGGAAATTTTCAGTTGCATCAGCCTTGACCGGGTGTTAACTCCCTAGCCCACCCCAGGCCATCTCATGCCCCAGGAAGGATTTATAAGGAGACCCAGACCACCAAACAAGGCTCTCCTTGTGAACTTGGTTGGAACTGGTTTCATTCTGATGCCAGCAACCTGAAGGGGCATCCATGCATTCTTGTTACCTCTATCCACAAGTTGATTTAATCAACATGTCTCTGAGTTCTGTTGCAAACCTTTGTAAATTGCCTTTAATTTCCTTAAGTAGCCAGATTTCAGTTTCTGTTGCTTGTAACCAAAGAATGTGGACTGATACAAGAGTTTATTTTATGCCAGGCACACCAGGCCTCACCTATCAGCCTCCTCAGGAGACACTGAGCTCTCTTTTTGCAAGTAAGAGACTGATGCCGACAGTTCTGCATACTCAAAGACGGTGCTGGAGTAAGCATCTGACCAGGATCAGAATCCAAAGCCCTGGCTCTCTTGCCTATTCATCCTTCATATCATCAATCCAATCCCCTACCAATCAAGGACAAGCCACCACTGCGTATCTCACATCAAAATGATTTACAGTTTACAAAATGCTTTCATATACAACAATGCAGGTGGTCCTCATCCCACCTGGGAGGTAGATATCTTCATGAGACTGGAAAGTAGATTGACCCAGAATCTGGGCAGTCCAGTTTTTCCCTGCCTTCAAACCTTTCTGTGACTCCAAACAACCCACAAAGTCAGTCCAAAAGCCTCAGCATGGCCTAGGCTCTCTAAGGACCTGGACCTGGGCTTCTGTCTGCCACTACTTCCTTTCTTATACTTGGAGCTCCAGCCATGGAGAGCTCCTTTCAGTTCCCCAAACCCACTGGGCATTCCATGCCTCTGAGGCCTCTTCCTGACCTCACCTTCTCACTCTAACCCCAAGTTGCAACAGGCAAATACCTGCTTATCCTCCACCTGGATGTACTCCCATCTCATACTCGGTGAACCCCTGCTTACCTTTCCAGACTCCAGTGAAGCCCTTCTTCCCTTGAACTTTCCTTGCCTCCTGCCCCCACTGAGAAGCAATACCTCCACCACAGCCTGGGCAGGACTCAGGGTGGCCCTAGTATAATCTAATAGCACAGAAAACATTGAGGTTGATCCCTCAGTATCTTTTCACCCCAAAGGTGAAGATCCAGTCCTTCTTGATAGTGACTGCTCACAAGTAGCCACATAGTTTGACTGTGCTTTTCTCTGCCTACCTAAACAGCCTTGAGAACTGGGCCATACGCACGCATGAGCCAGCTTCTGTGCACATGTGTCAAGTGGAGGCTGGTTCACCTGCAGCAACTTTCCTAGTGGAGTGGGAACTGATGGAGCCCTCCCCTACCTCTTCTTGAGAGGTAGCCAAAATAAATCCAGCAGTAGCTGCTTGTTACGCAGGGGCTCAGACCCAGGAAACAGCGTGGAAGAAAATAGAAGACACAGTTAGGATAGTAGACGTGCTTTATTCAGAAGTGGTAACAGTCTCCAGCCTCCAGCCTCAGCTTTAGCCCCCAGCCAGTTTCACTTTAGTCCCCTATCTAGCCCCTATTCATCCATAGCCCCCCTTTTTTTTTTAATATTTTTTTAGTTGTGGATGGACACAATGTCTTTATTTTATTGCTTTGTATGTGGTGCTGAGGATCGAACCCAGGGCCTCACGCATGCGAGGCAAGCGCTCTACCGCTGAGCCACAGCCCCAGCCCCCATAGGCCTTTTTTATATGCAGGCCAAACAAAGAAGGCACACTGCCAATAGGTTACACAAGGGGGCACTTGCTTCCAAGTTAATGTTTATGACCTTGAGTATATACACTGAATCCTAGTGTTTCTGACCTTGACTAACCATAACATAGCCAGTTCCACACTAAACACATACTAACATAGCTCACCAGAAGGGAGGCAAAGGAGCCTAACTGTAGCCATTTGGGGCCTCCCCAACACTGCTCTTCTTACTCTTGAGTGTCGGAGGATGGAAGACAGGGCTCTGTTGTCTTCTAGTTGACCCCAGGCCGCTAGGATTTCCTCATTAGACCCCACGTAGGCAGTTTTCTTTCTGATGTCTTCTCTAACCTCTCCCCCTCCACCATCAGAACCTCTCTGAGGTCTTTTTCCTCCACAAGTATAACTTGTTAGCACTTAGCAGTGGTCATGAGCTCCCAGGCTTGCCTGCCAGCCCTTTCCAGGTACTTCCGTTCACAGAAAATTCACAGAGGTACTAGCCATTCTCTAGCTTCATTTACTTGCCAGGCACTGAATTAGATGATTTTATATATCATTTAATTCTCATGGCAATTTTGTAATTATTCTTTATTCCCAGTTTGCAGATGAGGATGCTGAAGCTTACAGGAGTGAAGCAACTTGCCAAGGTCACACAAGTAATAAGTAAGAAGAACTGGGATTCAAGGCTGTCATGTGGCAAAGGGAGGGAGCATTGTTGCAGCCACGCTCACCACAGAGCTGTCTACTTGCCTTCTCTGCTTTCCAAGGGCCAGCTCTGTTCATCTTCTACAAAAGGTGGGCAGCATCAATCCACATTGACAGCAATGGCTCTGGGGTGTGTTCACAATCTTGTGGAGGGCACTGAGGGTTTCTAGTCCCAAGGAGGATGAGTAAAGAGATTTCTGGCCCCTGAGCACTGTAAGTAGGAGGGGTTTGAAAAAAATCAGACATCTCCAGACACTTCATGAGACAGGCCTGTGGTGCAAGGGGCACAATGCCCACTAGGTGGCAGCAGAGAGCCAGTAGTGGCCAGTAAGGCACTGAGGGTTCAAGTCCTAACCCTGGGGCAGGTGCAGGGGACCCAGCAGTGGTCTGAGCTGGGACCAAGGGGTAACAGATGGCTGTCCATCTCATAAGAAGGGTTCACTCTGTTGTTGTTGTTAAGCATGTTTGGTGTCAGATGCCGTACCAAACACTTGATAAGCTTTATTTCTTTGAACCTGTGAATACTGTTAACCCCATTGTTTAGATGTATGCACTGAGAATTTCAGAGGTTCCTGATTTGCCCAAGGTCCTGCAAACTGAAGAGATGTAGTGCAGGCCTTTCCAAGAACTGTACTGCCAGGGAAGGAAAGTCAGTCACTTGGAAGTGTTGAGGGTGGGGCAGGAAGGACCTGGTGTGGGCTGACTGAAGGTGGAGCCTGAAGCTGAGGCCAGTCCAAAGACAGTCACTAGGAGCCTAGTCAGAGGAAACTTCTGGGGGGCTTCCAGGAAATAGGATGTGGTAAGATTTTCAGGCTGAGGGTCCCAGTAAACCCTTGTTTGAAGAAGCTATACTCAGCTTATCCTGGTCATGTAATCTTGATGGACTGGGCACTCAAAAGCCACAAACCACTTAGAGACCCAAAGAGGGCAGGCACAGTGGCAGACACCTGTAATTCCAGGGGCTCGGGAGACTGAGGCAGGAGGATTATGCATTCAAAGATAGCCTCAGCAAGTCAGAGAGGCACTTAGCAACTCAGTGAGACCCTATCTCAAAATAAAAAATAAAAAAGGGCTGGGTGTGTGTCTCAGTGGTTAAGTACCCCTGGGTTCAATTCCCAGTACAAAACAACACACTAACACACACACACACACACCCCCCAAAGCAATAAAGTTCTATCCAGGTGCAGTGGCACACACCTGTAACCCCAGCACTTTGGGAGGCTGAGACAAGAGAATTGAGAGTTCAAAGCCAGCCTCAGCAACAGTGAAGCACTAAGCAACTCAGTGAGACCCTGTCTCTAAATAAAAACACAAAATAGGGCTGGGGATGTGGCTCAATGGTCAAGTGCCCCTGAGTTCAATCCTCAGTACCAAAAAAAAAAAAAGAGAGAAAGTTCTGGTCAGGACTCCCTCCCTGAGTTTAAAAAAAAAAAAAATCAGTGGAGAGTGAGTGACCTGATAGAGTGTAGTGTCACCAGCAGGCTGGGTCTGGACACAGAGCCCTTTCAGAGGGAGGGGATATGACAGTAACCTTGAGGTCTCCATCCTGGAAGGATGCCTCCTGAATTAGCTCCCATCACCAGAGGACTCAAGTGAGAACTGGACTTCACCGAGCTCTGATACCCAGGTCAGCACCACTCTCTTCTGTGGTTGTGCCACCAGTTGTGCAGGGGCCCAGGGTAGTTGTAGAGTTCAGCCCAGCACAAACCTTGGGCTTCTTAGTTTAAGACTGCAGCCTTCTTTGTAGACTAGCAATCACTACTAGGACTTTCTGGGAGTTACCAGGCATAACCCTGAGGTTCAGGTTAAAATTTTTCTCTCCAATCCACTGACACCAGGGGCTCATATTCTTCCCAATTTTTGTACAAAGTCTCCTGGAGCAGCCTCAGTTCTGGGAACTCAGACCAAGTCATGTTCTATTGTTCTGTCTCAGGGCTGAAATGCTCTTCAGAATTTTTTTTTTTTTTCAGCATTAGGGAACAAGCCTAGGTTCTTCCACATGTTGGGCAAGCACAATCTACCATTGAGCTACATCCCCAGTCCTTCTTTCTCCATCTTTTCATGGCTGACTCCTTGTCACTTAGATCTGTTTAAATTTTTCCTTCTTTCAGAAAGATTTTCCTTGTTTTGCCTAGTAAGGATCAACTCTTCTTTCTCTGTTTTGTTTTTCCCTATACCAGGTCCAGTGATGGCTATCAAAGTATCCAGTTTCCAGTAGGGCAATACTGCCCTCACACAGGGAACCTCCTGGCCACAGACCTGCATGGAAACTGGAAAGGCATAGGATCTAAGAGGAATGGGGTCAGGAGGCTTAGATGTTAGGGGGATGGGATCTTTGTGGTCACTTAACCCAAGTTCTTGGCCAATGAGAACTCCCACATTTCTTAATTCTGGAGGGATTTTTGTTTTGTTTTGAGGGTCCCTGATGGCTAGGGAGAGCCACTTAGCAAAGGTGACTACAGTGTCCTACTAAAATACACATTTGACTTCCAAGGTAGATTATGATGTTAAGAGTAATTATCCTGGCTTCAGTCAGATTCTAGGTAGGTCATATTCCACCTTGAAAAAGAAAATTTCATCTGCCCTTTGTAAAGGCATGGACACTCACTGTCCCCAGTGGGCAGTTAGCCCCAGGGTCATCACAAAGAACTCAAGGAGCTCAGCTTAGGAGGTTTTAGAGATCTTCTAATTCCTCTTCTTGGATATGAAAGTGTGGGACTGGATGATCTCCAGATCTGAACCTACAGGTTCTTTAACTCTTTGAGGCAGAGATAAGGGAGAGTCTAGGGTGCCCAGTTAAATTTAGATTTCAGATAAACAAAAATATTTTTTTAGTATATGTCCCATGCAGTAAGTGGTACATATTTATACTAAAAAATATTATATGAGATATAGTTATACTGAAACATTATTCATTGTTTATCAGAAATTGAAATGTCACTGGGTATTCTATATTTATCTAGCAACTCTACAGAGAACCAGCATTTAAAATAAATGACTTCCCCAGGATGAAGCATTGAGACTGGGGAAAACAGAGGCCACAGTGATCTGTGGTTTTTTTGAAGGTGTAATGAAGTCAGTTTCTTTCATGCCAAATAAAGCAATTACAGAGGACCCCATCAGGAATTCAAACCCGTGACTATCATGGGACTCAAGACCAAGGGGAAAAAATGTTAAAAAGATTAAAAGCCAGAGAAGCAATTTTCACACACACGGCCAGTGAGCAGGCGAAGGACTAGCTCATCAGGGACAGACGGTAAGGACATTCCTTCTCACTATCATTGTGTCCTATTCTTCCAGAACGGGGCCTGAGAAATGCTGGTGGACCTCTCTACCATCCTCATTGCCTCTCTGATGATTTACTATTCACAGGATTTCTCCTCAACATGTATACTTCTCCAACTTCTGGGCATTCACAATTTCCTCCTAGATCCTCTCTCAGTCCTCTGCAACTTTTGAGAAGAACGGTGATTACTCCTGGGATGCGGGACAGTCTGCTGGTGACTAGCAGCTCCCCTGTGCTGGATGTACTTCCCTGTCACTTACAGGACCACATCTCATGGTTTGAGTGGACCGAGGTGCATTTGCTGTCCTTGTACTATTTGCGGATGCTCTTTGAGATATAGATGTACAAAAACAATTTAATGCAGACTTAATTAGGTTTCTGGTCTATAATTTTGAAGAGCATTCACCCCTACATTACCCACCTGAGGTGATCAATGAGTTCAATTATAATTTCTTTTTTACTACTGGGAAGGGCAAATTACACATAAAACACCCCCAGTGGAAAGGAGCCACATGAAGAAACCACCACTCGGCTCCGTTGTTCAAACTGGAGCTCATTAATATAACTCTGTGAGGATCAGGACTTTGAAATTCACATAACAGTGAGAGGGAAGAAAAATACACAATAGCAAGGAGAGAAGTTTCCATTATTGTCTTCCAGCTCCCTTTATTCATGACCACTGCAGTTTGTGAGCTTCTTGTTGTTCCTTTGTATATATTACTATTGTTAAAAATTGTTTCAACCCCTATCCATGAGATGTAAACTAGAGGGAAGCAGAAATTTGTCGGGTGTAAGGGAAACCAATCGTTAGACAAAGTCAGGTCCTGGGCTTCCTTGGCTTATTTTGGGTGATGTGCACAGGGACAAGCTAAGACATGTACAGGGTGGTTTCCTGTTGAAATGTGGAGTTGGAAGACTACAGCTTGGGTAGGGGATGCTCTAGGAAATACACATTATCTCACCCTAGCCACTGTCCAGGAATGATATCAAATAGTAACTTTGTAGAGAATAACTTCTCTTGTTTTATTGACTAATGCCCTACATAAGGGAAGGTAGAGAATGAATAGAAATGTGTTTTGTTCTTTTGCTGTGAGTTTATGGTATAGAGTCAAACTGAAGACAAATGAAGAGCACCCCCCCCCCCAATGATAACTGTTTGAAATATTTTTGGCTTTCATGTGTAGTTTCTTCTTCAAGCTTAATTTACCATTAGTGGAAGGGGTTAGAAGCCCTAGCTATTTCTGAAGTCCTTGATATTAGTGAAAGAAGTAGGTACAAATCCTCTCAGAGAGAGAAACCAGAAGGTCCACCTGTCAATTCCAATCACCTGGCAATAATGTCTTTATGGATCTTTATGAGGTGTTTCATTAAGACACTTTGGATACACTAAATGATGCCCATGTGCCTCTCTTAGGTTTCCTGTGCCCTGACCCCACGAGATGCCACAAGGAGAGGATCACTTCAACTATGGTCACCTCAGGAAGGGGCACATTCACTCTTACATTACAACTGAAGAGTAAGTTCAAAACAAGACCCAGTAGGGTTTTCAATTTGCCAGTCTGTTGACTTCTACTGACACAAAGCTGTCTATACATCTCCCCATGTTTATCTCCCCAGAGAGTAAAACCCTGACAATAAGAGGAGACCTTAGGGTCCTACAAGGGGCTCACTCAAGCTTCTTTTGGGCCAAACAGGCAGGGAGATGAGAATGATAAAAAGTTGGATCTTGCTGTTCTTGTCTTCACTCTGGGTCATTGGGTCTTAGCTGTAGGTTCCCAAGCTGAAAAACACCTGTCCAGGATCAAGACGCTTTTTCCCTCAAGTCTTGTTCTGTCAACTGCACTCAGGCTCATGAAGGTGCTTTGCAGACAGAATAGAGTTGAGTTGTCCAAGAGCCCATAAAGATGAAGGACAGGTGTGTGTTCTGACCCCAGGATGAAGATTGTGGCCATAACCTTTGCATCATAGCCTTATCTGACAGAAAAGTGTTTGGAATTATGAGTAATTAAAAAAAGTATTTATATGAATTAGCATTTCTAAGTGCTAAGCATTGTATACCAGCCCAAAGTACTGTTCTTACCTTTGAAAAGTTTCACAATCCAGTGAGAGTTAATCTCAGCAAATTTAAGTGCTGTTAGGGGAACACAGAGGCTGCAGGACACACTCTGCAGGCACTAGAAGTGAGGATGGGTGTTGAGGTGGGAGGGCAGTCTCCAGCCTTGAACAGGGACTCCAACAGGACAAGGAGCCAGGCTTTTATTTGTATCATTGGTCTATTCAAAGCTCCCGGAAAATCTCTCTTTTTGGAAACAGCTGTTGAAAAATCTTTAACAGACTCAATTGGCAGGAACAAGCAAGATGCAAAATCTATCAAAGACACCAAGGAAGAATTCAGGCTGGGAGCACTTCCTCTGAAGACTCCAGAGAGAGTCTGTCACTCCCTATGTGGTCAATTGGGGAAGGGGGTGGTGGTGATACCTTGTAACAAGTTGTCCCAAGAATAAAAATATGCACATTTTGGAGTGGGGTGGAGGGTGGAGAAGGTAAATTGCACATGAAATTATTTAGGATATTGTTTCAGCTACTATAAGATGACTTGACAGCCTCTTCTTTAAAATGTAATTCTGTTCATCTCCCATGTAGTAGTCCAAGTGTATGAAATTCAAGCTGGTCAGTCTCCTCTCTGGTTACTCCCCTTGGATGTTGCTTTTGTCTACATGGTTAAACATGGTGTGTCATCATCTCTGTGTCTCACCAATAGAAAAGGAGAGATGAAGGGAAGGCTAGGGCCACTCCTTTCAAGTGACAGGCATCCTCTGCTCACCGCCTACATGGTGATGCTCACTCTATTGGGTATCATTTTTTGCTGTGCTATATGTGAGGAGAGGCTTAGAAAAAACTGGAAATGTGCACCTGGACATGATATTGGGATTTAAATCCAGGTTTGTTTGCCTATGAAGCATTATGCTTCAGGCCAGCAGAGGCAAATATTTGCACAATCCCATCCAACAAGAGGCTAGGGCAGAGATCAGAATGTCTACCGTAAAGCCAAAGGCTGGAGGCCAGAAATGGTTAGCTCAGTAGGCTGGAAATTAGCTATTCTTTGCTTCATAGTGACATCTCTCTCAAGCTGGGGAAGCTCATGGCCAGGTGGCATCCATAGCCCAAACAGAATTGCTCTCAGGGTCTAATCAGGAAGACAGAAACCAACTAGGCATTTCAACTTTGGTATAAGGAACTGGTTAAACAGGTGCTGGGCCTGAGGAAACAAAGGGGACCCAGAGAGAACCCAGAGGCAGTAACTGCAGGAGGCTGCTTCCACCCCTGGAGCTGGACAAAGAAAGGGAAGTGTGGGGCCATCAGGACTTGGAGCAGAGAGAAGGGAACCCATAAAAATGGGACCCACAGTTCTAAGGAAGAATTTCTGCTTAGAAGAAGGGCCTATGGATTCAGTGCTCAGACCTCTGTGGTGGGCACTGGTCAGCTGGGGAAGGGCATAACAAGGCTGGTTCTGGGGTGCCAGAAGTAGAGCTGGTGGATGGGTCTAATGGTGTGAAGAACTATTGCTGGGGCTATGCTAACTGGAGGGAGCATCTCCTTCTCCCTCTTCCAGTCCAGTGGACTCCCTCTAGGTGCTAATGGGAGCCAATGAGCATAAGAGAAGTGGGATTTGAAGGGTCCAACTCTAGCACCCCAGAGCAGAGCATAGAAAGGTGGGTTTGAAGTTGGGGAACAACAGTTTAATAAAAGGCATATGGAGGGATGGGGCTGTAGCTCAGTGGCAGAGAGCTTGCCTAGCATGTGTGAGGCACTGGGTTCAATCCTTAGTACCACATAAAAATAAACAAATAAAGGCATTATATCTAGCTACAACCACAAAAAAAATTAAAAAGGGCATATTGAGTTTATTACCATCATCATATAAAGGAGTCCCTGACTGAAGGCCTAAGCTTTCTGTCTTGCATCCTAAACAAAAGCACTGATGCAGGGTTAGGTGGATTCTCTGGCATCTTCCCTGAGAACACAGGGGAGCCTCAGGCTCTAGCAGTAAAAACAAATGAACAAACAAATAAAACCCCCAAACACCCCATTTGACATGTACGTGTGGGAGTGGTCCTTGCGCAAGCAGAATGTCATTTCCTTTGACATTGTGCTGTCTGTACGAGGATCAAATGACCAAAGCTCCGACAAAGTGACTCTCTTAACCTCAGTCTGTGTGGACAGGAACCACTGAGTACATAGAACATCATGATTTTGTGCAGGGTAGTGAAAGACTAATCCCTTCTGCATAAGGCCACCAACGTCAGGACTTACACCCTCATGAAATGTCCCTGTTCAGCTGACCTCCTGTGTAAACAGGTGGATGGAGGTAGGGAAATATGGACAGCTGTACTAGAGCAACACATCTCAGATTCTCTGAGAATATTTATCCTTCTCACAATCTTACCACCAGATAGATTGAGGAAGAAGAATGTGAAGTAGGGCAACCCCAAAAGGGTGACCCACCTGCTTAGAGTGTTAACCTACCTCTTTGAAACCTCAGTAGACAAGAGTTCTCACAACTGAATGGGCATAAATTGTCTACAGAGCTTGCTTTTAAATTAATCTCAGGTGATTTTATTGCAGGTGGTGGTGTCTGGGTGATACCTGGGAGCCCTGCTCAGCTGGGCAGTAGGTTCTTCTGGCATTCCTTGGTGTTTTATACTCTCAGTCACCTGGGAGCGTTGTGAGTACAGTGTGACTGGGCATAAAGAGCTGGAACAGAGCTCTGTCTGTGTCGAGACATTCTAGGGGAACCCACAGGGTAAAGTTAGAGCACAGACATGCTGGGAATTTGATCAGCTGCCTCCAGTCATGAGAGCACTTTGTATATTACTGTGACAGCTTCATTTTAGGAGTGATTTTTGCAGGAAGAATACTGGCCTGGGAGACTGGAAACCTGGGTCTGGCCCAAATTCCAGAGTTCTTTCTTTGGGTGTCTAGTGCCAGTTACTGTGACTGCTGAGTCTGTCACTTACTGGACATGCAACCTTGAGCATTTCACCAGCCTGACGTCAGCTATAAAACAAACGTCATATTTACCTCAGAGGGTTGTTTTGAGGATAAATGAAAGCATATTTGTAGGGTGCTTAGTGTGGGGGAAACAGTCTCAGCCGGGTGCCAAACTCCCTTTCGGCCAGCGAGTGAGGGGAAGCACCCCGAGGGTCTCCGGTGGGGGTCGAACTGAGAGAGGAAGGCCGCCTGGCCAATTCACCATGAACCAGGGGGTCTCGTCTAAGCAAGTACCGATTTATTGAGGGGGTTCACAGGCTTATATAGGAAGGAGGGTCCAGCGGTATCCGGTTTC